>CAUYON010002403.1:15000-23588 GCA_963573935.1 Arctocebus calabarensis | reverse complement strand
TGTCTTTATATAGTGATCAAGGAAATGCCATGAAGGATATCTGTAACAGTACGATCAAAATATTTCTGAATGTATATGAATCGTGCCCTGTGATTGCACCAATGTACATAATTATGATTCAATAAAATTATTTTAAAAAAGTACATGAAGGACTCTAAATAGATCAAATGTGGGCTTTAAAAAGATCATTGGAATGAATGGGGTACAGAGGGCCAAACTTGGAAGCAGAGCCTGCATGTCTTTTTATTTATTTACTAATTTTTGTTTTTAGAGACAAGGTCTCATTATGTTGCCCAGGCTGCAGTGCAGTGGTTATTCACTGATGTGATCTCACTACTGATCAGCATGGGAGTTTTGACCTGCTTGATTTCAACGTGGGTCTGATGTCCCGTTGAACTGAGCTTATCAAGAAGTGAAATACTGGTGAAAAAGTGATTGAATACAAAATGGTATTGTCCAGGGTGTGCCTCTGTAGTGCCTCACTAGACTGGAGGACAAATGCACTGACATGACATTCCTCATGCTTAGTATTTGGGTCTTTCCCTGATATGGCTGAAACCAGCTAACATACAGTTGCACCACACCAAAACCTAAGGCCAAATCAAATGGGCTTTCATCAGAGCTGAAATATGTTTCATTTGGAACAGATTTCATACATCTCTCATTGAGTGTGCTTATAAGAGGCTGCAAGTTACAAAATTTGTCTATTGGGTCCAAATTTGCATTGTCAGCAACATGCAAATTAGAAAATGTAGTTTCAAAGCGGTCACATCTCATGGCAGTACTATCACATCTGTTCTTTGTTTCCAGAGCATATGCCTTAGGACCTGAGACATAACCACTCGGAAAAATAATTCCTAGACAACATTTGAATTCTGAGTTCGTGAAGCCAAGATTTACACCCTTTCTGGTAGCATATAAGTTGGAGTATGTGACAATGAGTTCAACGACCTTATCATCAAGAAAAAGTTGAAGAATTTCTGAGGGAGTTTTCATTTTGGTGAGGAAATTGTTTGTTGGTTCTGTGACACTACCTGCTATGGGCTGTGCAGTGAGGTCAGCTTTTTTCCATCTGTGAACAAGTTTTGTCACTTTCTCTTTCTTTGATGAAAGAGGTTGCTGTGCAGTAGATGTAGATGGAACTTCATCATCAAGAGAGTCATCTTCAGGTGTGCAAGAGCGATCTGAGTCACAGTCTCAGCATCACAGGCTTCTTGAATAATAAGATACGCAGGGGCAACAAAGAACCTGGCAGATGATTTCTTGTTCCACTGTTTTTATCTCCTGGGTTCTCATCAGAAACAGGGACTTTACAACAGGTGGTTGTATCACAAAAGCACTTCTTTCTATGCTGTCATCTGTCTCTAACTGGTCAGTTATTTCATGGAAAGAGAGTTTGAGGCATCTTAAGACTTGTAAAATAATTTCAACTGAAAAAAGGGAAAAGGATATTATTAGTCCTCATGGTGTGCCTAGTGCTCCAAAACTGGAACATGCAAAATGTGGAGCCCATAAGTAACACAATAATGCTAATTTAGGTATTTTGTTTTTACAGCACAATAGCATACCTCATAGAGGAGTAAGAGGGAAAAAATACTAGTATGAGAGGTAGTGCAATAACATTGTACAATATTGTCCCCGGAATCCAAACGCTTCAGAATTCAAACAAGTTGGAATCTGAATGAAAATTTTGAGTAAATTTTTGCCCAAAATCTGAAGGCTGCTTTCGAATCTGAATGCCCAGCACATCGTTCAGGTGTTTTTGTGTGTACATTTCCCCAGCACTGGAGCGCCACCCATACACTTTGTCATTCAGTACATTGTTAGAAGCTGTAGTGAAAGCCTCTCATGTGATTTTTGCTGCTGATTTTATGCTTTTGTGCCTGTTTTATATATATTTTTTAAATATAGTAACAACTAAATGTATTCAGCATGTGTCCTAAAAAGTATAGTGAGGAAAATAAGAGTAAGAGGAAAGCTGTTAGAGCTACAATTGAAGAAAGATCTTATCGCTAAGCACGGAAGTGGTACACATGTGGCCGATCTTGCTATTGTGTTCAGGATGCCTAAACCAACTGTTGCACAATTTTAAAAATAAAAATTTTTACTTGAAAAATAAAGAAGCTGTCAGAGCAGCTGATGTGGTGAAAGGGGTTACAAGACTGACCTCTAGGAGATGGAAAAACTCCTCTTAGTTTGGGTTAATGAAAAACAGCTAGCTGGTGGAGTGATTTCTGAGAAAGCCAAGGTTCTCCATGATGATTTCGTGAAAGGCAGGCTTGATACAAGTGCTCAAAGGAGGAGTTTAAAGCCAGTAGGGAGTGGTTCCAGTCTTCAAGAAAAGGGCTGGGATCCATAGTGTTGTCATGCACAGAGAGGCTGCCGGTTCTAAATCAGAAGCAGTAGAAAAGTTTGTAAAAGAGTTTAAGGAGTTTGTGAACAATGAGGGATATGTTTCATACCAAGTGTTCAATTGTGATGAAACAGGCCTTTACACTTTTAGGTTTTTATATTTTTAATTTTATTAATTTACATTTTTGTTCAAATATCATCATTAATATTTTACCTTGAAATCTAGCGTATTTAACTGTTAAAATTATTCTGAAAATTCAAGCTTGTGGGACCCAGGGACAGATTAATCTATCCAGTTTCGATTCCAAGGTATTGCTGTATTTACCTGTTTAGGGATGGTTCTTAAAACTTTTTCCAAAAATTCACGTTACTTTTTGAAAAGCTCCCAGCATGCCAGTGTCTGCAGTAATGACTAACTCTGTGCACCACGTGATAACATTTACCCTCAGGAGGCAGATGTATGAGAAATCAGACCTTGGCAACGACCTTGAGCAGTAGCATATAAATAACTCATATGGCACTACTGTTCCAATAGTGGAGCATGAGGCATATATCAGTTTAACCTTTCCAAGATTGGAGACCAAATATTTTATAGTCTCTGGATTTCTACTATGTTTAAACAGTGAAATAACCCATGCCAGCATTATTGCTTATCTATTGCTATGTATCAAATGACCCAGAAACATGAGGTTTAATCCAATAACAAGTCCAGTTCTACATGTCTCATCTGCACTCACAGGTGCTTCTGTGATCAACTGCAAGCCAGCTGGGTAGTTCCACTTTTGGAGTTGACTGACGTTGGGTAGGGAAAGGGAGATATTGGGCCACATGTCTATCATAATATAGCAAACTAGCCTAGGCTTATGCACAGGGTAGCTCAGGGTTTCAAGTCTGTGCCCATGACATGTTTGCTACTGTGTCTCAATGGCCAAAGCAAATCACATGGCCAAACTCAGAGTCAGAGTTGGCAGAAGATACAGATACAAGCAAGGAAGGAAGTTGTGAATATTTTACAATGACTCAAATTAGCCAATCTGGACATCTATTCCCCAAGTTTCAATTTTTCTGGTGTGGACTCCCATGGAAAAATCTCTTATACCAAGAAGGCGTATTAAAGATCTCTATATTAGTCAGGGTTCTCCAGAGAAACAGAAAAAATGGGATACACACACATACATACAGATATGAGATTTCTTATAAGGAATTGGCCCACGTAATTATGGAGGCTAAATTCCATGTCCTGCTGCCTGCAAGCTAGAGACCCAAGAAAGATGGTAGTGTAGTTCTGAGAACCAGAGAGATAAAGGTGGTGTAAGTCCCAGTCAACAACAGAATACTGATAGCCTAAGCAATCAGAGCGAATTCTCCCTTCCTGGGCCTTTTTGTTCTTCTATTCACGTCTTGAATGGACTGGATGATGCCACCTACCCTGGGGAGGGCAATCTGCTTCACTCAGTCCATGGACACAAATGCTAATCTCATCCAGAAACATCCTCACAGACACACCTAGAAACAATGTTTAATCTGGGCATTCCATACCCCAGGTCAAGTTGACATAACATTACCTATCATAGTCTTCTCATAAGTGCTAATTGACCCCTGATTGCCCAGCTGTTTCTGAAATACTTGCTAGAAAGGGGTATCATTGCTTGCTAGACGTTCTGATTGTCATGAAATACTAATGATCACTTCCTGGCATTCCCTCATTGCATGTTTAGAAAAACCACACATGCCAGATACAAAGCTTCAGGGACATACAGCAGGCTTAACATAAAAGTAATCTTGTCTCCAAACACAGAAGCTCAGCCCAAGGTTCAACCCAGCCCCAGTGGGCAAAAAGCCCCAGGGTTACTACAAAAGTCACATAGATCCTACTGCCCAAGGACCAGGCCAGGCCACAACTCACAAATAAGTTACACACCTGTTGTTTTATTACATCCCCTGGAGGGCCATGCGATGAAGAGGATGGTGAGCAAGGCAAAACACACAAGGAGAACCGAATACGGTTCCTGGCCTCAGACATTTCATCAGTGTTGAGACCAGAGAAGCAGGATCACTGACTCAACCCTGACAGAGTCAAGGCTAACAGGTGTGGTGCAGCTGAGAGCTGCTGTGGGCCTTCACAAATGTAAATGCTCTTGGTGGGTCAGAGTTGTCAAGAGAGGCATCAGCAGAAAGGCAGGATTTAAAATAGGTCTTTAAAGAAGAGAAACGTTCTCGGCCTGGATAAGAGCATAAACAGAGAAACAAGTGTGGTGAAGGACAGCAAGGCTGAATAGATAATATGGGACCAGATATAGCTGTTTTAACTGCTTGCATGATAGAGTCTTAGTTTAACAAGGAATCAATCTTCTTATGATCTCGATGAGAGAATAAGCAAAGTGTTCTATGAAGATTAATTTGGTGACACTAAATGGAAAAAGAAATGAAAGAAGGGATACTAGTTAGGAAACTATTAGAGCAATCTAAGAGTGGTCCAGATAATTTAGATCGGAGACCAGAAGGGGGAAGGGGCATAGTCTAGAAACATTATACAAAAAAGATTCAAATATCCACTTCATATTAAGCTAGATCCCACAGTCCAACTCTGAGGCAATTTGTCCATTCCTTGTAGTCTAAGAACTTGCCAAGAAGGATAATTATTTTATTTTTTTAAATTATTTTTTATTAAATCATAACTTTGTTCATTGGTGCATTTATGGGGCCCAGGGTACTGCTTCAATATACAATGTGAAATGCTTACATTGAACTAACTAACACATCCATCACAATTATATTCATTTCTAAATAGTTTTGAAATGTATCATTGCATCATGCACATTAGGTGAGCTCATCCTGGGATAATGATTTTAAAGTAGAACACCAAAGCAGGTAAACTCATATCCTCCACACAAAGAATTTTGGAGATTTTTTTTTCTGATTGACTATTTGGGAGAAAATTCTCAATCTCTCTCTTTCTACACATTTAAATGTAGCTCACAGACTATCATGGGGTTGAGATGAAAATGCATCATTTTTGAAACTTAATTTTGATAGTCAGTCAAGATGTGGTTTATGTGTTCAGTCCCAGCTTAACAGATAATAATAACCAACTTTTAAATGTAGTTATCTCACTCAACATTCACAACAATCCTGTAAAGTTAACATCAGTATTATATGAATCCATGTTATTTCCAGTTTATAGTCCAGGTAATTTGGAGAGGCAAAGCTACTTTCTAAGATCATTCATTTTAGTAACAAATAGAACAGGAATTTGAATTCAGGCCTTCAGACTTCAAAGCTCATACCCTTTCCCTACATCATTGAATTTTCAGTCCAAAGCTGAAAAGCAGAGGTTTGTTCTCTTTAAAGAATCGGAATTAAAGGATCAGAATTTTAGGTGTTTGTTCTCTTTAAAGGATCAGAATTTTAGGACATAGGCTGATGAGTCTTGACATTTCCTTAATGTAAGGAGTTAAGTCTTTATTTAAGAGATAGAACAACTTGTGATTTTCTTCCACTGGTGGGCTAGACAGATGATAAAAATGATAGAAAAGTTTATTAAAATTTATATGGAGACTAACACAGATTGGAATAACTACAAAGTGAATTCTTTAAGCTGCAGTAAAAAGGTGGTACAATAACACAATATGAAAGAAAACTCTCCTTTAGCATTAGATACTTAAGCGTGCCATCAAAAGACTGCTCAATTCTCCAATGCCAGTGTCTTCTGACTCTTATAGAACCTGTTCTTAATGCAAAATATCAAAGTCAGCGGGATGGTAGGTGTCCCAAAATGTCTTAATTCAGAGAATTAGTGTTAACTGAGCCTGATTAGCTCCATTTATCTCTAATTAATTACCTTTATCTAATTAGACGCTTTGTTTCCGGTAGACATGGAGTCAAGTAGACTAGATTATTAGTGTAGTCATTGTGCCTTTACAAAATCCTGAAATTAATGAAACGTGCAAAAGAATCTGCAGTTCTAATTGCACAGGTGTTGCCTTATGGCAAAGCTTTATCATCTGATTACACCGAGGGGTTATTAGTGACTTTTTATATAGAGGATGAGCCTATGAAATGTACCTTAGCAACAGCTCATTAGTTTAGGGTTGTTACTGTATTATTTATTACATTCAGCCTTCCCCATTATCTAGATTGATTCATGGACCTATATATTTCTCCTCTCCTCTGTGCAGAAAAAATAAAATAAACCATCGTTATGAAGAGTCCAGATGCAATGTGGAAAAATGCAAAATGTGTTCATCAGCTACAATTTGACTCTTTAAGATAGAGAACTCTAAAGTTAGATGAGATCAGAATCAAATTTATGATTATTTTTCTATGGGAAAAGAACCAATTTAAAATTACTGAGGAGTATGGAATGATTCATACATGTGATAAAAAAAATGTGGCTGTTCTAATATCTTCACACAACTCGACTGGCACACCATGGTATATGAAAGAAAAAAGAAAAATGTTTTTATCCTAAAATATATTTGTATTTATTTATTTTCACCCCATATCTTCCCAAAATGGGTTGACAAGATTTGACTTCTATATATGTTTATTCACAACATTTATAAAAATCTATCTCAGGTTTTACTTTTGGCTTTTTTTTCTCTTAAGGATAGATTTGTTAGCAGATGGAGAAAACTAACAAATTAGCTAGCTAGCTATAATCTAGCTTCACTGAAAAAGCAAGATTTCAATGCCTGCTTACAAAAATGAAAAGTATTTTTTTCATGCCAAGGCTAGATGTTTTCGAAAGACATTTCAACCTTTATATTTTTAATTTTTTCCTCAAAACTATTGGAAGCAGCATGGCTTTTCACAATCACAGAGTAATTAAACAGCTAGAAGCAAATGGAGCCACAGTCCTATTCCAACATACAAACATGTTTATTGACAACACAGTAATTTCTTTAAATAATTTGTCAACATAAATATGTCAAGTGAGTTTTAAAATCATTTCTTTCTCTGTTCCCCAACAAAAAATTCCTCTAGTGCTATGAGCTATCTATTGCTGTTCACTTATTGCTGAATCTAAACTAGTGAGATGATAACGGGTAACTGTTATATAGAGCGTGACAACTAATTTGAGTGGTAATAATGAATATTTAATGATCCTCCTTTCAAGCACAAGCATACAACTTTTCATGTATGCCTTGCCAAAATTATAACCATTAATCTAAAAATTATAGCTGCAAATGAAAGAATAGCCACGAATTATAGATTGTGGCCAAGTTAGAATACTGCATGAATATTCTGTACGAACACAAACACAGAGGCGTGTCGGAAGCTCCAGCCTCCTGTTTTCGTTCCGCCCAAGTCCTCTCTTTGAAATATATGGGAGTTACATGATTACTAAAGAAGAGATTTGAATCCAGATATACGTGGCTATTATTTCTATCAATAAATAGAATAATAGCTAAGGTCATTTTCATTCTTCACTAGCACATAACTTCAAAACAAAAATAACATGTATATAAAAATTTGCCCTCCCTATAGGGCTAATATTTTTAGAATGCTCTATTTAAATCAAGAAAAGTGTGAGCATCAAATCAATCAGAAATGCAGAATTTTTATACCTTAATATTCATTCTTTAAATACATGGGTAGTCTTCCCAGTGTATCCTCTATCAAAAACTATGGGACTTGGGGGTCGGAGGTGGGAAAGAGAACTGAAAAATGTACAAAGCACTTTAAAATGGGCTTTGTTCACTGGTAGAAAATATTTCTGGTTAAATTTCCAAATTATTTCTGGTTAAAATTCCAAATTATTGTGATACTCCTGGTATCACAATAAGATATGAACAATTTCACAAGCCTTCAATGTGGAAGAGAAACACACCTGCCTCTTTTCCTGGTTGGGTTGCTTTCCTTATTACAGGGTAGCTGAAAAATCAGCGCATGTTTGTAGTTTCAAGTAGCAATTCTGCATCAATCCTAGCACTTGTTATTTGTTTTAAACGGCATGCACTTATACATTTTTTTTTAAAGCCTAATAACGTGAAAAAGAGTAACCAGTAAAATCTGAAGTTTTTCCCAGTTGTGACCCTCTTTATCAGAAATTAAGTGCCTGGTTGAATGGTAACACCATGCTGGTACCAAGTTCATCATCACAGCCTTCCTCTTTAGTACTCCAGCTTACAGGCCAAAGGCAGCACATGTTAGAACATTCTCCAACTGCACACACATGCACATTTCTAACTGCGTAGGTGTTCTTGACTAAAGCCAGGACAAGATCAAATGAG
>CAUYON010002403.1:0-10000 GCA_963573935.1 Arctocebus calabarensis | reverse complement strand
GGTATGAAATGGGCTGGCCAGAAATGTAAATGCGCCCACCTCTCTGGAGCCTGCAGCAGTCCTTTGACCGCACAGTAAAACTTAATTTCGCTTCCCATTTTCCTCACTCTTCCCTCATTAAGGAAAGCACTATTTTCTCCAGATCTTACCTTATACCGAACCCAGTTGCCCCTACCTAAAATTAAAATACATCCT
Source organism: Arctocebus calabarensis (assembly GCA_963573935.1). Classification (NCBI taxonomy): domain Eukaryota; kingdom Metazoa; phylum Chordata; class Mammalia; order Primates; family Lorisidae; genus Arctocebus; species Arctocebus calabarensis. Next base: position 9,805 of record CAUYON010002403.1, on the reverse strand, counting down.
TTGGACGGTGTCCACAGGGCGACTGTAGAAATGCTGCCTGGAAATAATGTCCTATGAACGCTACAAGTTGCTTTCCTGCTATTTCCTACTGGAACCAGAGGAAAATCCCCAATAGACGTCTGATGAGACTAAAACTGTCACTATTATGCTGTGTAGAGTGGGAGAAAACAAAAAACAAACTTCAGTCCCACCAATTTTTTATTTCCTGACAAGTTTGCACACCTTGGCATTTTCAAGATCCAGGTGGTATTTTATCAGTAATTTAAGATTTGTAATTGATACTAAATTTTACAAGTTCATTTCACCTTAAGTATCAACTGAATTTATTTTCATTAACCAAATAAATTTGTTTCCTTAAGCTTATTTCCGAAAAGAGAATTTCTTACCATCTCCACTTGTCCCTATCTTGTTAAGGGGCACCTAAAAAACAAATACTATTACATACTATGTGTATTATAACCATGAGGCAGTATGATAAATTAACACTTTATTCAACTATCTGTCCTCAAATATCTGAATTAGAGTTTAGGGTAAGTATTTTCTTCTAAAGTGAGAAGGGGTTTGTTTTCAAAAAATAAGTTAACAAATTACATTCTTACATACAGATATCTTAGTAATTTACCTGAGATTAAACACATTTTCAGGTAAACAAGTACGGACTGATTCATGGTGGCAAGGAAACTCTTGGAGGAGAGACCATGTTGATGACATAGGTTAATTTTCCGCACTGAACACGGTGTGTTTGTTTTGAAGATTCCCAATCTTTGTCCTGTAGTTGGCAAGTTCTCCCTCTCTGCGAGGGATGGGCAGGTGTACAGGGTCAGTGGTTTTATACTGCAAATGGCTCCAACCTAGGATTTAGGGAAACCTGGGTGCCTAGGACAATCCTTGGATGCCTGCAGTTCTATGGTTCAGATCCTCCGCCAACTTGAGCCTCAAAAGGAAGCTCGGCATTTGTCTCCCACTGCAGTGTGGAGGGCAATGTTCCTGGCAGAGGCTGGTGGGTTAGACAGGAACCCCCCCAGGCACCACATGAGAGCACTGAGTGTGAAATGGTTCCAACTGCAGTAGTGACAGCCTCATCCTCCTGGACAAGGGAAGGAGCAAACGTTACAGATTTTACCTTTTCCACAAAAAAACAGTCAGTGAGGTTTTACCTCCTTTCACTTTATGAAACCAAGTGACACAGAAATTCAATACAAAATGGAGATCAAATTTAAAAACATAGAAATTGGTAAACTCAATTTTTAAAAATTGAATACAAATCATGTTTTGTCTACAACAGATGCCAGAATACCCCGTGGCAAGCAAATTCACTGAAGACCTGCAGTGCATCATACAAAACATATGACTTCCCTTTCTTTTAGTCTTAATTGCAATACTTAAGTAAATCTGGTTACAGGTCAAAGTATGACCTCCTGTAAGTCTATACATGCCTAGGTGCAACCCAGCCTATAAGACTGTGTTCTAAGATGAAGGGGCAACTTAAAAAGAAAAATCTTTCCTTGGTTTCCTACCCATTTTTTTTCTGGCCATGAACTGTTTTTCCACCATCTAGTCAGTTATTACCAAGCCTCACTGAAGCCAGGAAATTAACACATAGTAGGTCTAAATGCTAATGGAGACTTTCTTTTGGGGACCTGCCTATAGACTATATTTCCCATTCTGAAACAAATATGCACACACTCCTGGGCAATGAGAGCAGTAGGCATTTGGGTAGAACAAAGTGGAACATGGTGGGGGGTGAGAGGGATACATAAAAAGGATGTGGTTTTTCTTCCATTATCCCAAGGAAAAAAGAAGTTAGTAATAGCACGTAACAGGAAAAAATATGTCACCTACTAACTGGGGTCCACTGTGAATGTTTACAGAGAAACTTCCCCTCTCATTCTCAATTCCTTGGTTCCTGACTTGTAGGCAAAAGATCCACATAGCCCACACCTTACTTTCTGGAGAGTGCAAAGCTTGAGGGCAGTGTTCAGATTCTGGTGTGATGCAACTAATGTTGGTCCTTTGTGAAACAGGAGGTTCTCTTCCAAGAGAGTCTCAAGGAAGCAGTTGCTACCCTGAAACATCTGGGCCTGAAATCCTGTAGGAGAAACTTTCAAACTTCACCAAGATTGCTTGGTAGTGCTGTTAAGTGCAGCATCTGAGGAACGGGGCCCTTAATACCAAGTGGGTGCCTGGGTGGGGGGAGGAGGGAGAATGGGGGTTAGGGCCTGAACATACCTGCAGCTGTAACCTACACAAGTGTGATTAGATGACTAAGAACACTTCCTGGGCCTTCTCTGATGGGTCCGTGGCTATCTCAGGCTTTGGAATTTCAAGTAAAGTTGGGAACTTTGTTCCACCCTCTCCAAGTCTCTCTTTTCTGTTGGAAGAGAGAAATCTCAGGCTGGAGGAAGCCAACCTTTATTTTAAAGTATGTGAACAACTCACCATTCAGCAGGGTGGCATTTTCCCCCACTGGCCAGGGTGCTGCAGTGGAGATAGTAGGTACATAGTAGGTAAAATAAGAAAAACGAAATACAACCCTAAGGAAGATGGAGAACAAACAAGTATCATTCTAGCTTTTCCTTCCCTCCTCTGCCTCCCTCCCTCCTCTGACTCTGAAAATAAGTCACCAGAGTGCCCTAGAAAACTCTGAGCTTCAGCTTTTAAACGGCTCCTTTTCCAAGGAGGAACAAGGTCTGTTTCCTGATATGGGAGCCTCAGTACTCAGTTATTGCAACTTAATTTTGTCATTGTTTCTTTTCAAAGATTATTTGGAATGAATTGTTTCTTTTGTTTACTATCCAACAAACGACCTCTGCTAATCTTATATTTTATCTCCCTAACATATGGAAAAGCTATTTATTCTAGCCAATCACAATAAAGTGGAGAAAACCCCATTTTATGGAAAGGTATATATCACTAGTCTGTTGATCATTAAAGATATGATTACCAGTGAAAACCCTCTGAAGGTGGCACATTTATGCTTCCAGGAACAGATGGGGACACGCATTTTCCTTGCAAATACTTTTGAAATTGCTCTACTGGTAGCAGTATAAAAATGATATACAGATGCCAGGGCCGGCATGGCCAGGATGAGTGCGCCAGATTTACACAGTAAAGCCTTCACACGCGGGCTGTCAGTTTTGATTGATCTCTACTATACCTCAGGAACTTGTTGACTAGGTAGGGAAACAGTGCAAATAATTCACTGCAGCAAGTCAGATAATTCACACAACCAATCGGTCTGCTTCACTTTCGGGCTGTGACATACGAGTCTTTCCTACAAAGATGCATCATTTTCCAGCTTGAGCAATATTCAATGTCAGGGAAGAAAAAGTATTAAAGCCACACAAAAGGAATCGGACTATCACAGGATGAGAAGTTGTTTTGGTAATGGGAGCCAGATCCTGCTCTACTCTAATTCCTACCAGAGCAAGGCCCAATTGTCATTATCATATTGATTAAAAAAAAAAAAGTTCATCATAGTGCAATTTTAGGTTTAACGCCAACAGATCGGGAAAGAGCAAAGAATTATCCCACAAAAGCACAACATTCTTACCGCAGGGACATTTCCCTGTTCCAGTTCATTGATGGAGTTGATTAAGTTTAAATGAAGCAGACACTGGATAAAAGTAAGGGTATTGACCACTGGGCACTGGGATCCGTGCTTGAAAGGACGTGATACATGCAGAAAAGCAAGATTTGCTAAATGCTCTAATCTTCAATCAAATCTTACATCAATACAGACAAAGTTTGGTAATGAGAGATTCAATGAAGCATGCGGGAGAAAGAATTAATCCTCTTGGTCTAAACTGGCTTCAACTTTGAAGCTTGCTCCGAAGGAAAGACAGTTATCTAAATGCTAAATAAGAAACTTATTGTACTTTTCATGGCATGCTAATCTTTTGTCTATTTCATCTCTATTATGTGTATGCTCATAGATTGCAGTTGTCATGGTGATTATATCTAGCCATGCTGGGGGGATGGTGGTGAGAAGCCAGGCACGGAGGTGGAAAGACCCCCACGCAATCCACAGTACAAAAAAATAGAGGGGGGAGAAGAGAAGGAGGTGGGACTGGACCACTCCCGGGTTCTTCCCGCCAGGCTAGACTTGAGTCAGGGCTAAGGAGATTTGGGCCCTCTGTAAGACCAGCAGCACTCAGGAGAGGCAGTGGGGAAAGGGGCTGGGCATCCACCCCTGCAGCAAACCCACTGCCCCATAAAGGTTCCCAGCTTTCAGTCCAGAGGCTCTTCTCTCCCTGTCCTGTCCGCCTCCCTCCCCTCTCCCAAGGCTGTGGTGGCTGCTTCGGGCTGCTGGTAGAGGAGGGGTGGAGAGGGAAAAGAGAAGAGCAAGGTCCTGCCTGGCTATGCCGGACAGGAAGTTGAATCTTCTGATCCTGGCTGCCAAAGGGGGATGAATGCCCAGAAGAGCAGCCCAAGAAGCCCTGGCGGGAGGTGGAAGCTATGGGGTCAGCCAGGGCCTTGGTGACCAAAGGTGACCCTGGGCCCTTTATGTGTTTTACAAAAGTTGCCAAATTAAGATGGGATTATAACTGCTCGAGTCCTTGTCAGGGCTGAAAGGTTGGGAGCCTCAAATATGCTCTGGCAGTGTTGATGAAAAGCTTAAAAAGTAATAAAAGGGAGAAAAGAGCGAGGAAAGTAACACGTATAACTCTTATTAAAGAGAAGAGCCAGAGAGAGGTTGTGAACTTGAATCACTGTTTGAACTTTAATTTGTTCATTAACAGGATTTGCCCCTCACTGCGAATGTTATTACTTCCCTTTGCCACTCAGCAACAACTCTGGGCATAATGAAAGAGTCTGGCAAAAAAGTTAAATGTGTGGTAATTAATTCATTTAATTGAAAAAAGGGGGAAGAGAGAAAGAGAGGTCCCAATGAAAAAGCAGAGAGTTTGGAGGAGGGGGCAAGGCCCACCAACCACAGGAGGAGGAGGCTTCTCTCTGATTAGGTCCCTTCAGTAAAATTAATGCCAGCAGCCCCCCTCCCGCAAGACCCTCTTCCCAATGCCACCTGCACTGGTCCAAACCCCCTGGCCAACGTTTCAGCTAGTGGCTATTTGGATCATCTGTTAGAGTGACATGGAAACCAGAAATCCCCAAACAATATACATTCATAACACCTTTCATTTAACCCTGCAGAGATGACTTGTCTTCTCCCCTCCCTTCCTTTGGATCAGGTTTCTTTCCCAGCCTTCTGTTTACAGGCTGGGGTGAAGAGGAGCATCAGAAACTGGATATAATCTGCATGTCTGCATCTTAATCAGCCTCACAACATCATGCTTTCTTTCCTTCTGCATCCCAACAGAAGATTTAAATAAACTCAGGAGATGAGAAATGAAATACGCTCCTCACCCCTGCTTAGAAGCCCTAGGACTAAGCCAGCTTGGCTGGCTTTGCCTCTAACCTTACTGGACCTACCTCTTCCTGTGTGGGTCCCCACTTATCTTCTCTTTTCACCAGCCACTCACACAATCCCCTCCCCTGTGCATCTTCTTTCCCAGGGAAGCAGTGTACTAGTCACCCCGGAGGCATTAGCACCATTTCTGTCCTTGCAGCCACATGAGAGGACAGCAAAGTTCAGGAAATCAGTGGTGGGTCAGTTATCCTTTCCCACTTACTATCTTTAAGGCCTACCACATTTGGGATTTTCAAACATTTTTACAACTGGTGTCCATGTAATCAGTGTAATTTTCTTTAGAAATACAATTATTTACCATGGATTCTCCCATTACTGGACAAAACTACTGGAGACAGAAAAAAGGCAGGAGAAGAATGTAAGATATTACAAATAAACTCCTAGTATCCAAAACTATTTCCTAGGTTTGTGTTTTCAATTAAATCACTTCTAAAATCCAGGGAGAAGACAGAATTTTCTCTTCCACATCACACTATCACCAAGTACGTACGGTCATATAAAATTACCATCTTGCTGGCAGCATCTCCCCATTTACCTCAATGCCTCTTGGTATTATGATCCTAACCTCAAACTCCCAATAGCTATAAAAGATTTATGCTTGTGTCTTCCTGACAACAACATGAAGAGGGAAAGGACTTCTAAAAGGGGCTTTCTTTATAAGTTGAAGCAAATTTTAGGTTGAGCATCAAAGTAACTTCCCACCTTTTATTATACTTGAATACTGAATGAGCTCAATTTTCCAAAGTTGTAGGTCTGTCCTAGTTTTATCCTGGACAATTAAATATTGAGAATCTACAAATAAAACTGAACAAGAAAAGCTCCCCTTCACTCCACACTACTGAACCCTCAACTATTTTTATGACAGAAACTTTACAAAGACCACACCAAGCAGGTCTTGTAACCCTGCCACTGTCCTAACCTAGACCCTGATCATCCCTTACACATGAAGAGTTTCCAGCCTTCAGCAAGCTTCAAGATTATCCTAACCCCCTACTAAAGATCTGATAGTTCTGACTGCCTATAACAGGCCCAGCTTTTTAAATTGGCTTTAAGCCTCCTCCCACCCTCCCCACAGGCACTAATTAGCCTTTCCTGGTTTATTTTCTCCTACTTGTTTACACAAGGCAAGACAGCTCTTCAGGCAGACTAGCTCTCTCTTTGTCCCCATCATGTGAATTATCTCTATTTTACTGAAGGTGGCAGGCACCGTGTTAAGCCTTACAAACATCTTGTTTGATTCTTCAATTTAAGAGATGGGTGTAGTTATACCCATTTCAAGGCTATAGCAACTGTGGCTAAAGAAGTTAAGGTATTTGTCCAACTGAAACCTCACAGCAGAGACAGGATTTATATGCTTCTCCAGAAGAGAAAGCTGGTATCCTTTCCATTCGGGGATACTCCCACCCCTGCTGGATTATGTGCTACATGTTCTGACTCCTCCTGCCCCTTGCCATCTGGAATGTCTTCTCAATCCCACTCTGCGTATCTAAATCCTTCCCAACCTGCAAGTCCAGAGAGAAATTCTGACCTCTGTCTTGAAACTCCTGACCATCCCCCTGAGGCCCTTGGCAAGCTAGTGAACTCTATCTGCAGCACTCACTTACTGTTCCCATTTGTGGCCCTGTTTTGTCAGTTTTCTTATCATGCAGTCCTTCCAACCACACTGTAGGCTCCTAAAATGGGAGTTTGCTTCCTTTCTCTTTATAGTCCTCCCTTGCTCTCTAAGGCCTAGTATTGCAACACCCATTTGTCAAGCACTCACCTCATGCCTAATTAGCAGAGATTAAGAAATATGCCCAAGTTACTCAACTAGCTGCAGATCTGATATTCAAATACACGTTGCCTGAATCAAAGACCTCTTTTCCTTAGCCACTACATTATACTGAGTCAAATACATGTGCCTCACATAATGTGAAGGAGGATACTCAACAAACCTCCAGAAAATACCCCTCTAACTATGACTTTAGCCAAGGGGCACAGTTTTTACTCTGCTTTAGGTTACATCCTGAATCTCAGCAGAAGAAAGAACCCACCTTAGAACCCCCACATTCCACTTCCCCTCCTAAGACCCATGCCTCACATTGGCAGGAATAGTGACTCCATCTGTATCTATAAAGGTGTTTCTGTGAGGTAGAGGCAAATTTCCCTTGCTCCTGAATCCTTTTTTATACACAAAGTGGGAGAAAATGAAAGTGTTAATTTTTTTAATGGCCCACAGGGTATGGGGTCATGCTATAAGTGCAGCAGAAATGAGTTGCTACCATAGAAAGAAAAATAATTGTTTTTTCTTTTTTTAAAATGTTCATAGATGACCAGTTAAGCCAATATGTAGAACACAAGCCAGCTTCTTGCTCATCTCTAGAACATGAGCATGGCAATAGGGAATGATGACATCTCTAAGAAAAGAACTGTCAAGAGTACAAGAATCAAGGCCTAGAAATCTGGTCAATTTTCTCCACAAGGAGGTTGCCTTTTCATTGCCAGTGCTGCAGATATGGGTTTGATAGTATTAAGGGGGATACTAGGTTTCTCTACATGCAACAGGTGTTCTGGAAGTGTCAAAAAAAATCTACTACAATGGCAAAAGGGTACTTCCTATGAATCTGAGAAAGGTGTAATAATAACTATATTATTCATGTGTCTCTAGTATCCATGCTGACTCTAGTCTACTGTTCCAAGTTCCCACTGGTCGGTTTTCAACTTCATTTATATTTTGGTTCAAATACCTGAACAGCCCTAGGGCTACAACCCTTACCTTCACCTACAAAATCTGTGTTATACTACACAAAATTTCACACATGCACAGCACTTAATAAGTCCTATCATTTACTTCATCTCAGATGAGGCTCAAACCACCCTGTGAAGTAAACTTAGTGGGTATTACTACTATCTGCCTTTTGCCTGTGAGGAAAACTAAAATTTTCCTCAAGTAAACAATTAATTCATGGCAAACCTAGATCCTATTCCTGGTCCAAGACGTATCTGCCTCATGATAGACCTTTCTACCAAATGATGATACTTCCCAATCCTCAGGGCAATTCCCCACCTTTTTTATATTCTGAATCTACAAGTAAATTCTCTAAATCTAAAGACAGGAACCTCTCATTCCAAAAGAGATGAGCTTCAAGGTACGCTCCCCAGACTTCTATTACAACCACCTAGGTTACACTGAGAACTCCCCCTGCCTCACTCCTGAAGCTATTAATATAAACACTATATACAAAATTTAGTATTTAGACTCAAATTTTAAAATGGGACTCTTAAGTCTACAGAAGATAGGCTATCATAATGGTTAGGCTATCCACTTCAAAAGAAAAGCTAAAATCACTATCAACTTGTCTTACTACAATTGTTATTAGTTATGGAAGGTTTGCTGAGTACCTGATACTCCCTCCTGCTCCTAACAAATTTTAAGAGCTGTTTTGTCTACCTAATAGACAAACAGTCCAGGGTGTTTCCCCAGAAAAGATCTATAATTGGGTCTGTCCACTTTATTCTCTGACCTTTTAGTTAGTTGTACAACCCTGGTATGCAGGGCCCAGCAGGTTCCCTTCCCCAATTTGGGGGCAATAATCAAGCTGAAAGCAGATAGAACTCCAAGTTCCAGACTTGATGAGTGGCTGAAATAAAGACATTCTTTTTGTCTCAGCTCAAACCTGGTTAATCTCCATATCCAATCTAACTCTGGAGCTAAAGAGGGGAATGCACTTGTTGCGTTGGGACTGCTGCCCTATTTCTTTGTCTGCTAGCTGACCTTCCCTATGTAACAGCATCAGCATTTACAACATTTGGTTTAAGCAGGAAAGCTCTTTCATCTTTGTCCACTGGCCTTGATCTCTCTTGAACATTATGGTCTGGATTCCTGCTAATCACTAATGATCCCATGGCCTGCTATATAATACTAAAGATATTAGACCTGAACTCTTAAAAAAATTCTTACTCAACTAATTACATTCTTTCTGCTTTTCTTGGTTCTCCATATAGTCTCAGTTGGAGTTGAATTTGAATTATTTCCTCAAATTTTAAATTGTTTGCTGGTGGTTTCTGTAAAGCAGTTGTAAATCCTTCCCTCAAATGAATTCAATTAATTATAATCCAAAAGCCCCGTAATCTACTTCTCTTCCCTCCCCATAACTTACTTTTTCTTGAGTGTCTTTGTGTACTCTCTTCCATATTCTGATCTTGAATATTATAAGAGTTTAAGTTCACTGGGTTAGGAGTTCCATGATTTTGTATTTTTTTTTTTGAGACAGAGCCTCAAGCTGTCACCCTGGATAGAGTGCTATGGCATCACAGCTCACAGCAACCTCCAATTCCTGGGCTCAAGCGAGTCTCTTGCCTCTGCCTCCCAAGTCGCTGGGACCACAGGCGCCC
>CAUYON010002402.1:0-30049 GCA_963573935.1 Arctocebus calabarensis | reverse complement strand
CCGGGCGTTGTGGCGGGCGCCTGTAGTCCCAGCTACTTGGGAGGTGGAGGCAGGAGACTCGCTTGAGCCCAGGAATTGGAGGTTGCTGTGAGCTGTGATGCCACCGCACTCTATCCAGGGTGACAGCTTGAGGCTCTGTCTAAAAAAAAAAAAAAAAAAAAAAAGCTTCAACTTTGATATAATAGTGACAAAATTTGGGGTAAGATTGATGGAAATGTTAAGTCTGAGAGTGTTGAGCACCCAAGGGGATAACTGAGTCATAGCAAACTATGTTGGGTGTGCTCTGCCCACCACCTGGTCCGACTGAGATACTTTGCAGTTGTGGGAATCATGTCTTAGAGAGCCTCACTATTCAGAAATGGAACAACCAAGACTAGCACTGGGTTGTTTGTCTTTGCCCTTGGTGTTGACCCCATTCTAAAAGGTGAAAACAATTGTACCATAACATTGTATTTCAGGCTATGACATAGAATCTACATAGGTCATGGAGATGACCTCTTGTTGACTAAGAATCAATTTGAAAATAATTGTATTTTTAAAAATTATCTATTCATTTATTTATTTGAGACAGAGTCTCACTTTGTCACCCTTGGTAGAGTGCTGTGGTGTCACAGCTCACAGCAACCTCCAGCTCCTGGGCTTAGGTGATTCTCTTGCCTCAGCCTCCCAAGTAGCTGGGACTATAGGTGTCTGCCACAATGCCCAGCTATTTTTTGTGCAGTTTGGCTGGGGCTGAGTTTGAACCCACCACCCACAGTATATGGGGCTGATGCCCTACTCACGGAGCCACAGGCGCCACCCAAATTGTACCGAAGGTTTTTGTTTGTTTGTTTGTTTGTTTTTGAGACAGAGTCTCACTTATTAACCCTCGGTAGAATGCTGTGGCATTATAGCTCACAGCAACCTCCAACTCCTGGGCTTAGGCGATTCTCTTGCCTCAGCCTCCCAAGTAGCTGGGACGACAGGTGCTTGCCACAATGCCTGGATATTTTTTTGTTGAGGTTTGGCCAGGGCTGGGTTTGAACCTACCACCCTCTGTATATGAGGCTGGCACCCTACTAACTGAGCCACAGGTGCCGCCTGAATAAAAATCAGTTTGATTGTAAAGTTCCCAAGTCCCTATGTAGTGTTTAAAGGTAATATCAAAATGGGACTTCTTTAGGTAAATTAAAAAAAAATTTAAGAAATCACTTCTACCACTTTTGCCAAAGTTAAACAGAAAATTTTTTACCAGTGGGTTAAGCAGGTCATCTTTAATGGTGGTATCTTATCAAACACGATAGCATTTCTGCCAAGCCCAGTTAGTTTCCATTGAGCCCTAAATATCTTTGACTAAAAGCAATCTGTGAGCTTTGATTAGCTCATAGGGGTATTCATTTGTGTGGATCTCTGAATCTGTCAGTAAATGTGTCTTAAGTTACAGCTTTGGATTTGGCAGGACAGCCGCAACAACCCTGGCTTTCAAGTGGGATCAGGGTATAAATTCTATGTAAACAGGAAGCACCCTCCCTCTTGGCTCACACAATAAACCCAGTGGATGATAATGAATACTTTCCCTCCAGGATTCTGACCAAACTGCCAAATTTAGTTTTCTTTAAGTGCAAGTCTAGCCTATTCTTATTTTCTTCTCTCTCTCTCTCTCTTTTTTTTTTTACTTAAGCTCTAAGAAGTTTGGTTTTAGCCCCTGTGAATCGCAAGGCTATTCAAGCTGTTGATTAACACAAGAGGGAACTTTGGTCTGGCATAGAGAACAATGTTGAAGCTTATGTCAAAGTCAGCTCAAGACCTCTGTGATGAAGCCTTGAAAGAGAGAGAGAGGGAGGGGGATAGCTGAGGGAAAAGCAGGGTAAGAAAGAAGAGGTGGAAGGAGAAATAGGAGGAGGAAAGGAGGGGAGGAGGATGAGCAGAATGACGCAATAACTGTGGTAGTAATTAGTGCATTATTCATTGAGTATTTCTATTTTCTCCTAACCTGTGAAAGTGGATGATAATGCTCCCTCCTTTTCTGATGGTAGGTATGGCCTTCTGGCCTACTTGGCTAATACTACCTGAGTGGCTGTGTTATGTGCTATTTCTAGGAAGAAATGTAAAGAGCCAGTGCCAGTTAGTAGCGTCCCACGTTTTCTTCTTTCTGCCATAATCATGCAAGTGCCTGCTGAGATGAAGCCTGTTAGACTGATCCCTGAGAGAATGATGAGCAGAGCCTGTGTCAACCTGCACTGCACATTTTGATAACCCAGAAAATAGACTTTTGTTAACATTGAGACTTTGTTCCCGTAGCTCAAGTGAACTTAGCCCACCAATACAGAAGTGAGGACCTAGAAAGAGGGAATAACAAAACTCTAAACTAGGCAGCACTGGTCTCATTGTTAAATAGAAGATGTCAAAGGAACTTGTCAAGTTTGGAAAGATGATGATTCTTACCACCGGGTAGCAAAACATTTGGTAAAAATGCTGTTTGCAGTAACTTTGAAGGCAAGTCATTTACCTAATAGATTGATAACCTTAGGAAAAGAGGTTGAAAACCAGAAGCTTAGTAGCATGTGTGGATTGCTATTGTATCTGGGATAGTTGTTAAAGTTTAAAAAGAAGAGGCAGAACAATGTGTAAAATATGCCAACACTTGTGTTTTAAAACAGAGGGTCCTGTAGGTGTATACACATATGACTTATAAATACCAAGTGCACTTCTGGAAGGCCACATAAGAAACTCACGTAGTGGGCTGCCCTTGAAAGGGGATTTTAGAGAACAGGAATCCGAAGGAGATTTAACTTTTCACTGTATTTTATTTGAATATTTTATTATGAGTATGTATCATCAAAAAAATAGTGATTAATAAACAATACATAAAAAACCCCTTCCCCCCCGTCACCCACAGCTGCCATGTGTCAAACTGATTTCTTATCATTGTGTTACATGGTCACAGAGACTGTCCTTGGCTGGCATCAGTACATATTACTGATAGGAATAGATAGGATAGAAAGGAAAAAAACTCAAATGTTATTTCAGCCACAAGGGAATCTTGTGCCAGGACAATTTTTCCCATACTGAGGAGATTTTATCTTCTATCAGAATCTGCCCTATGATGAACAGAGCTACAATAATCTAAAGAGAAAGCAGAATACGGCATGATAATCTAATCAGGGTTGGGGTATAAGTCTAAGCTTTCATTTACCACTTTGAAAAAGATATTTTGAAACAAGACCAACCTCTGTATTTCCCTTGGAGGTGATTCGTTGGTATGAAGCCAAGCAGGCTATAAGTGAAAAACATGATATGACAGACTCCCGCTGTGCTAAAGGACAATCAGAACAAGAAACAGCATCTTTTTAATGGGACGCCAACTATTTGCACACATGTTTGACCCAGATTGGAAGCTCCTATCGGCCCCTCTGAGATAGGGTATTCCAGAATCATACAACTGAAGGGATCGTAGAAATTTTTTTTTTTAAAGTTTTACAGATGACTACAACTTCAGCTAAGAGAGATTAAGTAAATTTGCCAAGTCACACAGCCAGAAGAAAATCCAAATTTCTTCTTCTCCAGCATCAGAGCACTCAGTGTGGGCATGACCCAGGCTTTACAAATGCAGTGTCTCTATTTCTGTCTGTATTTCCCAGGGACTCAGGAGATGCTTTTGGTGGGCTTCTTCATATGGGTTTTGCCCTCCCAGTGCCAGGGACTTCCCAGAAAGATTACCTATGAGCGAACATTTGCTGGAGAGCTAGATAGCAAGGTAACGCAAAAAATTGAGATTGTTCATTTTTCTCCATTTTAAACATTTATCCTGAGCCTTTTTCCCCCTTCTCACAATTACCATATGAGTATTGATTTTAATTAGTCCTGTCTATTAAGATTCCCCTTAGGTTCAGAAGCCAGTTGAATAATTAACTGTTGAGATTTCCTCTTGCTGGCGGGATTGGTAGGTGAGTTACTGTTACCCCTCAGTGAAATACTCGGACCAGTGTTCCTTGATGGATTGACCCTTAAGAGTTCAAACGCTGACGGAATTCTTGTTTCTGGTATTTTCCCTACCTTGTGATAGACATTGGAGTAGGGAAAGGAGGCTCCCCAGATGGTATGACACTTTCCCTGTTCCTAATGGTGAAAGTACTTGTATCAGGACCTCCAAATGGTGTGTATGTTGTTGGCGAGTAGTATGGTGATGTCCAGATGGATCATTAGAAGCTTGTCTGATATCATAAACTTGCAATGGGGTAACATCAAACTGTGCCCTAGATCAGCGGTTCTCAGCCTGTGGGTTGCAACCCCTTTAGAGGTCGAACGGCCCTTTCACAGGGGTCCCCGAAATACATCCTGCACATCAGATATTTATAGAACGATTCATAATGGTAGCAAAATTGCGGTTATGAAGTAGCAACAAAAATAATTTTATGGTTACCAGACAAAGTCACCACAACTTGAGGAACTGTATTAAAGGGTCATGGCGTTAGGAAGGTGGAGAACCACTGTCCTAGATGAATGTGGTACTTCTGTTGGGGGGAGCAAGGCTTGAAATAAAAGTTTATAGTGCATGTTTTCCTCTGCTTTCATTTCATTCTGAACTCTGAGAAAGGTAGCAATTTTATCTCAGTAACGTATTGGACATCTGAAGTCTAATCCCCCAGAAAATGTGTGCCATGTTCAGAATTTTAGAATGAAATTTCTGAGGCTCAACTCATATTCTGTGTTGATGCAGATTTTACCGACCAAATTTCTGTTTGAGTTTGTAGTTACAATATAATAGGTGCCCAGGATAATGATAGTAATTCTGGACTTTGCAGATAATTAATTAATAGTTGTAGGAAAGCCATGACAACAGTCCTTTTAGATTAAATCAGAGTCCCTGCCATTTTCTGGGGGCTATTATTAAGTGCAATCCATTACTTTTAATGAAATAGTTTGTGCTGTTAAACGTCTAATGCTAAAGAGTTTGTGATGTTCAGAAGCTCTGGATTTACTGTGTTAGCTTGAGACCACAAAATTCTCTGTGTGGAGCTGAATGCAGAGGGCAGCTGGAGGCTCCAGGTCCATCTGTTACTCGTGAGCCAAGTGCTCTTCCTTTATGACTGTTCTTCCCTCCTGCAGTGTCCCATCTGCCTACACAGACTCTCCCTTGGGTCCCTTGAAACCTTTGTAGTCAGAATTTATTTCCTGAGGTTGGTGATCAAGACTGTCAGTCAGTGCTGAGGCTTTAGTTCGTTTGTGATTTTTTCTTTTTCTCTTGGCTGGTCAATCTTGGGAGAGTTTGACTTGAATGGAAGTTGAACTCCCGCGAATCACTAGATGGAGAACGCAGAACAGTCACAGTAAAACAAATTATGTAATCAGATGACTGTTTTCTCTCATCTACTCCCACTAACACTTTTTTTCTTTTTTTTGTTTTTGTAGAAACAGAGTCTCACTTTATCACCCTCAGTAGAGTGCCGTGGCATCACACAGCTCACAGCAACCTCCATCTCCTGGGCTTAGGCGATTCTCTTGCCTCAGCCTCCCAAGCAGCTGGGACTACAGGCGCCCACTATTCCCCTGGCTATTTTTTTGTTGTTGTTGCAGTTTGGCTGGGGCCAGGTTTGAACCCACCACCCTCGGTATATGGGGCTGGTGCCATACCCACTGAGCCACAGGTGCCTCCCTTTCCCGCTAATATTTTTAAGCCAGCTGTTATATGGCAAGCTGATAAGGCACTTTGCTCACAGCAACCTCCATCTCCTGGGCTTAGGTGATTCTCTTGCCTCAGCCTCACAAGCAGTTGGGACTACAGGCGCCCGCTATTCCCTGGCTGTTTTTTTTTGTTGCAGTTTGGCTGGGGCCAGGTTTGAACCCACCACCCTTGGTATATGGGGCTGGTGCCATATTTTTAAGCCAGCTGTCATATGGCAGGCTGATGAGACACTTTGTGCCTCTTGTCTGATGCTTAGGAAAGGCTGGACAAGAAATAAACAGGGCTGCGATAAAGTATGACGCAGATTTCCAGCAGTGCCATGGACTGTAGGAAGAAATGATAGATTATTGACTCATTGCTTGTACAGGGAAATGCATTTATTCATGCATTTATTATTTATTGAGTATAAAATATTTGGATAGTGTGAGATACATATAGTAAACTATAGGCTTCCTGGCCTCAAGAAGAATATAATAATATATTATAAATATTAAAATATATAAATATTTTTATACATTATAATTATTATAATATGTTATAATACGTGATAAGAGATACATAAAGTAAACTATAGGCTTCCTGGCCTCAAGGAGAATATATACATATAAAATATAAATCATAAACATATCAACATATTTATATATAACTATTATAAATTTATAAATTATAAATTATAATATATGTTATATTTATATATTATAAATATACTATGTAATTATATTTATATATAATAAATATTAATGACATATAAATGTGTTAATTTATATATTGTAAATATGTTATATATATATGAGACTGCACAATTCTCTATGTTAGGTTGAATGCATAGAGAAGGTGCAGGGTATCCAGGTACATTTATGGTATAAATATAACATAAGAAAATAGATTATATTTATATATTTTAATAATTATAAAATAGTTATAAATTATAGCATACATTTGCTCCTGTGTATACATTTAGGAGGAATTTGTTCTGGTCAGAGATATTGCTGTGAAGCCAATGAATCAAAGTGGAGCAGTGACAGAGCCTGTGAGCAGTTGTCGCATGGCTGAGCTAGAGGAGAGCATACTTACGTGCCCATCTCAGAAAAGGCTTGGGTCACACAGAACCACATGTAGGAGCACGACTCACAGCTGGATTTTAAGGGCAATTATGCAACTTTGACAATGTTAAGCAAGCTTGTATTTCCCTTTAGACATGCGTCCTGCAAAACGAAAATGTGTTTTCTCTCTCCTCATGAGACACACCCACTGATGTGTCCATTCAATGGCAGAACAATCCTTTAAGCGAGAGAGTGAGTGACAGTCATTGACAAAATTTGCTGGGAATTAATTTTTTGCAGGTTCCCGGTGAGCATGTGCATTTTATACCCCGAGATTATTGTTGAAGGTAAATGAAATGTAGAATAAAACGGGGCTATGTTAGATCATGTTAAATGTAATACTTTATTCTTCCAGGGGAAAAATGTTCATATTTCTTCCAGATAAGGTTATATAGAGGCTAACATTGCCGGTGATGAAACATCAAACATTTGAGGACTAACCCACCTTGAGATCGTCTAATAGTGTCATATTCAGAGGCCATTGCTTCAGGTATCGGATGTATGGTTATTTCCAGTGTTTCTCTTCTGGAATATGATGCTCTTGGGAAGAATAAACAGCACTAGGAAATAAGACTTTTTTAAAAAGCAGTTTCTTTAAAGTTACTCACTGTTTATCCTCTGAAAGGATTGTTTTATAGGAATCAACAGGATCATATATGCTAAATTGTATCTAAATGCAAGTTCCCTGTTAACCTGTGGCCCCAAGATAGCATAGAATAAACAAAAGACTGCCAGTTTGTTTTTGAATCCTGGCTCTGACACTTAATTAGCTGTGTGATCTTGGCCAAGTTACTTCAATTCTCTGCACCTTAAAAGGTATCTACCTCATAAACTTGTGAGGATTGAATTAGTTAAGAATAACTTAAGTTCTATATTCAGTATGTGTTTAATATATGTTGGAAATAGTTGCACGTATTCCTGACCTAGAGCAAGTGCCTGTGGTTGTGATTGTCATAATCTCAAACCTTAGCCATTTGATGTGTATCGTACCGAGGGCCACCAAGCTTCATGTCTTTCAGTGACTGCATGAGTTTGTAACCCCAAAGCGTTTTTAGTTGCAGTGGAGCGATTATGATTTCTTACATGAAAACCTGGAGCACTACCCTGAACCCCATAAATGCATCAATGTACAAAGTTAGGACTTAATAAAAAACAATTAAAAATAAGAAAAGAAAACCTGGGCTACTTCCTAACAGCTACCTCTTTCTCAAGTGCTACACATTGGCTAAATTTCCCTTTATGCATATTGTATATAATTTATTCCTTATTTCCAAAAAGAATTCAAAGTGTTGATTTGTGTTTGAGTCCTCCAGCTGGCATTTCCTGGGGGGTCATTTCAAAGTCATATACAGAGTCCTCATTGTTCTCGGTTACCACATGGCTGAACAAAGGTGACACAATCATTTTCTTGTTGGAGGCAAATCTGTGATGGGTTTCCTGAGTGCGGAATTTCTATTGAAAAATCTAATACAGGGTCTAAAAGTTCCTCCCTGGCTTCACATAGATTGTAATTGAACTGATGTCAAAGTGCTCTGATATAAGAACCACCTCCCATCCCACCAGGGCAGGAAATATTTCCTTACCACCTGCTTCGTACAAGGTAGAAAATATTAAATTACCCCTGCAGTTTACCTTCAGAATATCTACTTCCAAATAAAAAAGCATGGCAAGGCAAATTTTCCCAGTGTCAGGTAAACTGGAACTTTATGAGCCCTGTTTTAAAAAACAAAGAGGAAACAAAAATTAAGAAGAAGGTAAATTTCTTTCAGTCTCACCTGATGCGAAATATCCCAATATATCAAGGCATTAAGAATAGGGCAGCCTGAGAAAGGAGAAGAAAGCCTGGTGCCCAGGCCACACGACCAAGGCAGCCTGTGTGAGACAGGGGCCCTGGTTGCCCCTCCTGTGCCCTTGCTGTGTGGCCTCTGTCATCTTCATCTGCCAGGAGGGGCGAGGGGACTAAGTCCCTGTCTTACATTGTGCCCCTCTCCCCGTCTGGGGCTTACAAACTTGTCTTTCTCCAGATTATCCAGACTCCCGTAGGCGCTGTCCCTTTGCCGTCTTCATCGTTTGACAGATACCAGAGAAATAAGCAAGGTTACCCACACTGGCTACTGCGGGGTCATTTTAATTCCAGAATAGGCTTGCGTCCACGTGTGTGGATAAGCAAGAAGAAGTAAGGAGCGGTATGTTTTTAGGAAACACTATGAGTACTTCTCATGCTACTTCTAATGGATTTGGACATGTCTCATGCTACTTCTAATGAATCAGGTTTTTCTTTGTCATTGTTATTCTTAAGAAGCCAGGATATTACATGTTGGCTGTTTTTAAAAAATATATATATATTTACATATTTATTGTGTTTACTACATATTTCTTTTATATATATAAGAAATATAAACATAAAACTGTTTCATTACTATTCTATGTAATATTTTAGTACATATACTACGAACATAATTTATCTATTATTCTACTGATGGGCCAATTTGGTTGTTTCTATTAAGAGGTATTTAAAGAGATGTGCAGATAAGGGGAAAGTATACAAGCACGTGTGAGTTAAAACATATCACCATCAGAATATGGAAAAAAGGAAGGAAGAACTGTATTTTTATTTGATTTTATTAAAAAACTTCATAATATATAGCATGGTGCAATTAATAATTTTCTCTTTCTATTGAGAAAGAAAAAATCCATTTCTCTAACAACAAGGGCTGTGTGAAGACACCTGTTGCTCGGCATGCTTATCCTAGTTTATACTCTTCAGAAGCCATGAACCTGGGGCTCCTGGCCATGCCCAGTGCCATCTCTCCTCTCCTGCCCCTGGGTGGATCCATTGTTAGATCCACCCAGGGGCAGCCTCATGGCTTTCAACTGCTATGAGGCCCAATGTCAAGTGCCTTCTAGCTTCTGCTGCTCTGGCAAGAAACTCAAGGGGACTGTCACATTATGTAATTTAAAATCAGAACTACCCTAGAAAATCCAGGGCAGAGAGAGCAGAAAATATTGCAAAGTACTGTGCTAGATTACTGCCAGCCTCCGAAGTTGGGGAGGGGTGGGAAGGACACACTTCATGTGTGTTTTCAGCGTGGAGTCTTGCCTGAGAGCGCCACAGTCACTGTGCACTGGCAATTCCATGTGGCATTATTTACAGCTACTAATGGACTCTCTACTTGCTCATTCATTTTGCTCCGACAGTTGGCTTCTTGTACAGATACTATTTTATACAAGTACAGTACCTTTTGTTGTCTCGAGCTAATAGATCTGCTCATTTGTCATACACTATATTTAGCCTTCTAATTAAATGGAGAGGGACAGAATGCAAACGTGAAACAACAGAGGCACATGGAAGCAGGATTTAGGGAGGAGTAACGGGAAGAGGGCTGGGCTGGGACCCCCCAAGTTGGGATCTGCGTCCTACTGTCTAGGCTCCCCTCTCCTGGGACTGGTCCAAGGACAGAGGCCCTGTCAGGCTCTGCCTGGTTCATTCTGGAAGTCCTACCTGTCTCTTCTCTATTCTCTTGGCAGCCTACCTACATGTTGACTCTCTTCTTTTGCCTCATTCCAGTTTTGCCAGGCCCAGGCATTGTCATTTCTGGTTGTTTTATTTTCCTTGTTTGTTTTTTCTTTTTTTGTTTTTGGTCTTATCCTTTCTCAAGGCTGCAAAATCGGGGAAGCCAACATTTATTTTCACATTTGCCAGGAACTCAACCTATCTCTCATCATTGAATACTTGCAACAACTCTGAGATTTGGGATGGATTATGTTTTTTTAAATCTTTTTATTATTATATTTTATGGAGAAGAAAACTGAATAGAAATCATGTTCAATAACATGGCCAAGGTCATAGGTTAATACTGGCAAATCTATACAGGCATATGTCTGAACCCAAAATCCTGTGATCCTCCATTCCAGCTCATTGCCTTCCCTTGAGTATTTTACTTCACAGGGTCTCCATGGTTTGAAGAATGAACCATCTACACTCCTGGGCAGCTCTTTTCAGCTTCTTCAGAATAAGTGTAGGACCCCTTCATTTGTAGAAATCGGAGTTATTAGCCTTTACAGCAGAGGCCTTTCTATGTAGAGGGAGGAAATCCGATTTTCTGAGAAAGTTATACATTCTCTTCTCTCTAAAGAATTCATATAGACACATGCACAATTTTATATATTATGTCAGGGGATTAAGAGACCTTTGAGACCGAACTCGGGGCCCTGTTAGAGATTGCCTGATGTGGAAAATTACTTTTCATTGGTTAGGAGCTAGGAAAATGTCCAATTTTCTTTATCCTGGGTTGGTAAAGTAAGTCACTTTATAGCACTATGCAAGAGAAGAGTGTCCAGTCCTCATCCCAGGCAAAGGTTTTTCTAGATAGATAATTGTGTGTCTGAGCCTGGTTCCCTGGGACTGGTCACAGAAGAGCTCAGAAGGATGATTAGCTAAAGATGGTCAAGAGAGCTGGGTTCCTTATTAGCACCTTGCTTTCTTCACTTGCAATACTGGCATGATCCCTGTGTTCTCTTCTTCTCAGCATGAAGGGGATAAAGCACTTTGAAAGGAAGCATGCGTGGCAGTGTGTCACTGAGGAGAATGGACTTGGTCCCTTTTGCAGAGCTGACCATTCCAGGTCTGCTCCTTGGAATGGCCTGTAGCTGCAGCTGACATTTCGCAGACTTTTGAAGGAAGGAAAAACTTGATCCTCTATCTGAGGCTTAGGTAAGGATCAGCCCCTGCTGGGATACTGCAAGCCCTTCATCTTGAAGGAGCTTTGAGGCTTAAACTGGGAAGATCCTTCCATTCTGCATTTCTCTGAGAGCTTCCCAGGGCTGGTAGCAACTTTCTAGTTGATTGGTTTGATTAAATTGAAAAAGAGTTTGATATTTTTATAAGTCTAAAGATTACAGAATCCATCTAACATGAAATAAAGTAAATATCTGCCAGGTTTCACAGTCAACCTGTCCCCCAAATTCCTGGCATGGTAATTTTACATTACGGGTTTGAAGTCATGATGCATCCTGGTCGTCTCCCTGCTATTCATTTAGGTAGAGACTGAACTTAATGTTACCCAAGCCTGACATGGTTTTATTATGGGAATGATTCTCGTGTCTTCAACCAAGTGAGCAATTCTGCTTTATTTTCTCGGCGTGATGCAAAAGATACTTTGCAACTTTGCTGCCTGTTGGAGCCCTTTTTGGACTAATCATTTGACTTTGCACTAATGAGATTAAACCCAGCGGGGGCAGATATTTTCTTTTTTAATTTTCATTCCTGTTATTTAATTGGCATTACATACACACAATGAGGCTGGGGGGAAAAAAAAAAACCACCATGTAGCAATCTGTTCAATACAGAGAACTCAGGCAGATGCAGCCAGATGTATCCATGGTGACCTCCTCGACTGTCTCACTCCACACACTAGGAAAGGTGGCCCCAGATGCTTAACTCCCTGTTTGCTGAATGTGTCAGAGGTGTTCTTTCTCTCTCTCCTACTCCACAAGAAAGGATATCTACTTAATTCCATGCCTTTCCCCCATATTGGGCATCTTCTTTTCAGCAGCTGTGGGAGTGACACAGCCCAAGTTCACATGGGGGCTCCCCCCTGGCTTTAGTGCCAGTTCACTGGGCCGTGGCTTTAGTATTATGGACAAAGCTATTTTCCATCTGCTCCCAAGGCTCCATCATAAGATATTCTTGTTGGAGGAGAATTATCAAACCATATGAAAAGCCAACAGGGCAGGTAACATGAACATTTCCCTCTTGTGCCCTAGATGTCTACATGAAAACTAAAACAGCCTTCTCTCCTGAAAAAAGAGACTGTTTTTTAGTGTCATCAGGAGTGGAAGGGGTCCTCCCTGATGAGCTACACTGGTTTTCGTGTTTCAGGGCCTTTCCCAGCATTCTGGATTCCAAAGTCAGCTTCTTGATCCACAAGGGTCCAACATATCCTCATGGCATGGTATTGACCACAAAGCTTCCTTCAAAACACTGGTAAGGACCTCATTTCTTTGAAAGCAGGAAGTGAAAATTATACTAAACTCTACCTCCCATGGAGCAAAGTGGGTGGTTTGACCACGTATCCTGGAACTTTCCTTTGTTTATGCAGCATGTGGAACATGAACGTTTCCACGTCTGTGATATGTTGGACATTAACATGCTGTTGTCCATTTGTCCCTGAAAGGCAGGCACAGTGATGGAAGTCTCCATCTACCCCGGGTGCACTCTGTCCTCCCCAGTGGATTTCCCTAGCTGGTTCCCTCCCCACGTTCCCTATCTCAGTGAAGCGCACCAGCGCCTGGTAGTGCAGAAATCCAGGAGGCGACCTTGAAACCACGCTCCCTGTTTCCAGTGCATTTACTCATCTTCATTTCCACTGCTGCCCCATGGGCCACGCCACTGCCTGTAACACAGGACCAGGGTAATAACCTCCCAAGCATCTTCCCGTTTAAGAAAAAAAAAACAACCTTGCCCTTTTGCCATTCATTCTAGCAACTAGATTGTTGCTTTTAAAATCATTTTGCTGTAACTCCTAAGATCTTTCAGTGGCTCCCATTGCACTTTAACAAAATAAGAACCCCATTAAATCCTTACCATGGCCTGTAGGGCCCTGTGTGATGTGAGATCTGACCCTTGTCTACCTAAATGCCAACATCTCTTGTTTGGGCTGCTGTAATAATCACCTCCTTGTTACCTTCCTTTCATTCTCAGGTGAAGACAAAGAATTAGCATCCCGCCATGGCCCACATGCTTCTTCCTTCCTTACACTCCTGCCACAACTTTTCCAATTCCCTTTGCTGGGTCTCCACTTGCTCTTGGACTCCGTGCCTCCTTTTCACTTTACCTAGAACAACTTAGACTTTACACTTCCCTCTATGCTTACCACCCTTTATCTTGCCAGCAGCTTAAGCACGGCTTCTTCAGAGCAGCCTTTCTGGCTCCCGGTGTCAGGTCATGTTCTTTGCTATTCAGTCTCACAGGATTTGCTCCTTTCCTACCAGAAACCCCTATCTATAAAGTGACCTCCTTTTTCTATTTTCTCAATGAGAAGAAGGAAAAATTTGCTTTTCAAACTTAAATGAACTTTAAGAGATCTAGATGAAATAATCAAGAGTCTAGTTATTATATTGCATGCAGATGGACCACGTGTATAAACTTACATTAGGTAAAATAATGTGCATTTAGAGACATGCTTTTTGTTCCTACTTTTGGTTTTTTTATGCTCTTCACATTCATCTTTTGACATACATGTCTTCATCATGGCTGAGCTACTGTTTGAACGCTCTAATGCAGTTTCGGGAGGCATGTCACCTTCACTTCCATCTAAGTTCTTTGAGATACAGCACATTTTGAATCATGCATGATGCTGTCACTGGAAATTTATCCCAAGCCACTAGAACCCATTTGTGTAATATTAGGACAGCTTTTTTTTTTTTTATTTGTCCTGTGGGTTTGTATTTATGATCTCCACACTCTAACCACTCACTGTATTGCCTTAAAAGTGATCTTTAAAATTTAAAAGGCTTGTTTACAATGACATGCAACATTTGCAATTGTTAGGTCATCCCTCAGGGACAATTACTAAATCTTTGTTAAATTCCATTCCTTCTTTATTACCAATTATGTCCGAGCTGGGTTAATTTGCTGAAAGACAATTCACTGAACGGCCAATTTGCTTAATTTACCTGTTTCTTTTTACTAATTTTAGTTGATACGGCTTTATTTTATCTTCTGAATAATATTTTAAGGAATGTGAAATTGGTCTCTGCCTTAGTTCCCAGACAGAAGTGGACTTGAACTGGACACTGCGTTTGCCAATCTGCATCCATAGTGGCCCCCCGCCTCAGTGGAACCTCCACTTTCCTTAGGCATCCACACGTCCCTCACAGCGATGGGACTTCAGGAAAAGGGCCTCTAGCACTGTTTTAATCGTATTATCTAGGGTGAGATAGGATGAAGTCCGATGCAGATCAAGAGAGAGAAACTGGAATAAGCTCTCGGTTTTGTCACACTCGGTTCCCTGGGAAGAGCAAAGTATGCCACCCAGAGTCCCTTAGTGGAAGTACCAGGTCTCCCCCAAGGCAGAGAATGGGAGCAGAATGGTGGGTAAGCACTTTTACTGTGGTTTCTGTGGGAAGGGCCAGGCAACGGAGGGGAGGTGGATTTAGGATTGGCTAGCTTGTTTGAGAGTGGCTGCCCTGTGAGATTCACGTTCACCATGACTGTTAGAGTAGGTTCAAGGCTGTTGAAAGCATCTAGATAATTTTGATGAGCCAGGTTTGGTAGCAACTAGCAGTCACTTTGTAAATGTTAAAGGATCAATTGTCAGAAACTACAAGTATGGGAACTGTAACAAGTCTGAGCCATACATGGCATTCCTCTGGTTATATAGAACATGGCTTTTCCCAGTCCTGACTTTGAGCCCTCACCCTGTCCCCTGCCCAACTGGAGAACATTTTTGTGGCAAATCCTGAGGTTCTATCCAGCCTAGGCCCACCTATGTATGTCACAGCTCTTCCTGACTCTGATCATCCTGGAAACAGTTTCCCTTTTCCTAAGCAGCAGGAGAGGTGGTGTGGATATCACTGAGACAGCTGTTCTGAGGAATAACGTGGGATGACTTCAGAATCCAGGTCCACACAGATGTGCAGTGAACCATTCTGGGGTGCCTGGAGTCAGACTATGAGATCTCCCATCTCTGTGGTTTATCTTTCCAGTTATTTTCTTTCATACTTGGGAGAGTATAAGAGAACGAGCCTGTTACCCTTAAGACTTGGAATACCAACATGAAGATCCACTGCAGATTGGAGATAGTAAAACAGAAGCAGCCGTACAACAGAATTTCATCTGGGCCCGTCCAGGCTATTGCTGTTTTCTAGTCTGAACGTTTTTGGCTTTCTGCCTATTTGTCTACCCCAGCTTGCCTCATCTTGTATGACTGTTTGCAGTCTTTGGATTTATTCATCTTGGTTTCCCCACTTGGCTTTGGGTTTCTTGCTACACTTAGCTTCCTAGTTAGCTGTTTTAGGTGGCACAATGCCCAAACCCACATATACCACATCATGTGTCAGGCAAGGAAGGGATGGACTGAGGGGTGGGTCAAGAAAAAGTCAAAAACTAGGTAGTCAGAAACTGTGTAAAATGTAGGGAGCAGAGCAAAAATAGAGTCATGATACTCATTCAAAAGAACTCAGAAAAAAAAATCCCAATATTGGCATTACTGGGTTAAAAAGTGTACAACTTTTTAGGGCTCTTGATCCGTATCACCAAACAGGTTTATATAAAGGTTAAAAGGAAAATTGCTGCTGCTGTAGTAATTCCTGACTCATCCAAGGGCACAGTAGCCTGTGTAGCACCTTGATGTGCGTTAGGAGAGGGGCCCTTCCTCATGCTGGATACAGCCCCATCCCAGGGTGGATCTCAGCTTCACTGACCTCTCTGCCCAGGCATCTTCATCTAGGATTCGTCAGAAATGACAGCCCTGGTGTTGCCCTCTCCTTGGTAAGATGGAGTATTTTCATGTTGTAACTGTTTCAGCCAAACTTTTGTTCTCTGTCTTGCTTTTCTGAATCTATAGCTTAATCTTCTTTCCTTTATTGTCACAGGTAGTTTCATTACTCCTTTTGTTCTCCTTCACAGCCGTCTTAAAGAATCTTTACCCTTCAATAACAGGGGAATTCGGCAGGGTATTAATTAGTAAAATTATCCAAGTTTTCAACCCCATGCTCTCTGGTTCCTTGGGTTCTAGGTGCTCTGACTGGTTATCATTTCCACCTGAAACCTCTAATCGTTCCTCTGTTTTAGCTGCACTGGCTTCCTTGGTGTTCCTTGAATACAATATATGCCCCATCAGCCCAAGGGCTTTGCACTTGTAGTTTCCTTTGCCAAGAAGACACTGGGCCAGAAAACTGAATCATTTGCTGTCTCAGTCTCTTCAGGTCTCTGCACAAACTGTCACCTCCATGGATAAATATTTCTTACCCATTAGGAGCCCCCGTTACTGGCCACCTACCCTGCTTTATGTTTCTTCACGTACTACTCTCCTGTATTTATTTACATAGTTGTCATCATTGTCATCTCCCCAGAATGTTAGGTCCGTGTAGGTAAGGACTTAGCTTTGTTTATACATGTGTATGAAATCGCACCTGGCATGAAATAAGGCCGCAATAAATATTTGTTAGAAAAAAATGGATAAATGAATGGAAGAAAGAATTCTATTACTTATACTCTTCAATATGCAACAATAGCTCACTATTCATGTTACCCTTATGGAAGTCATATACAAAGTTAATAAGTCCCAAGAGTCTCACTCTAGGCTTTTGAACTTCTAAAAACTTCTGAAATATATTTCTATAAATTTGGATGTGAAGGACAGCATTAAGAAAAGAGACTTGTTGAGAATCAAGGTTCTGGCATTATGATAGGGTTGGAAGGGAGGATGCCGGAACCATGGAATCCAGGAACTGACATGTTTTTTTATTACACTTAAGCCTATTGATAAAGCAGGGCACAAAAAAATTTATTCCAAAAAATGATAGTTGTGGTGGTGGTAAGATGACTGGAAGCAGCCTACATTTGCTGCTCTCAAGGAGAGGATCAAAGGTTGTGGCTAACCCGGGAATGGACCAACTCAGAGAGAACATTGTAAATCATCAGAGATGTGACTGGAACTACATGAAGAAGGGGAGAGAGAAGCAGGGTGATCCACGCAGCAAGGCTGGAAGGTCCTTGGGGAAGTGTTCACGTGTGGGGAAAGGTTAGTTTCCCTAGACTTCACATCTCCTCAGTGGACACCAAAACGAGCTGTGAGGGGGCTTCCCCTCAAGAGCAGGCCTCCAAACTGACCAGGGAGCTGCTTGGAAACTGCAGCAGTATCATACTGGAGAATGGGGACAGTGGGGTACTGTCAGCTTCTGGTCCTAGATTGCTGCAACAGACACTTTCAGTCCCAGAGCACCTGGTCTCTAAAGGTATTTGATCCACAGCAGCTGCCTACCCATTATCCCTGCCAGATGAGGGAGGGAGCAAGGAGAGAAGGTGCTCTCACAGGTACTGTGGGTCACACACATGCCCTTGACCCTTCACACCCGCTCTGATACCTCCCAGGAATCCAAGCAAAGCATATGCTTACCAGCCCCTGTATTTGCCTTAGCCATCATGCAGCTGGCACAGTTGGACTTTGGTGGACAGGGAGCTCCAGCCACCATGGCTCCGTGGTAAGTTACCACATGTCTCCTTTGCTCCACCAGCCATGGGTGGCACAGCTGTTGTGGGCCAAAGAGTCACTCTGCCATGGGCTTCAGTCCTGTGACATACCCAGGTGTCTGCCTGGTCCTGAGACATGTCCCAACTCTGGCTGAAGTCCTATGACATATCTAGGTGCCCACCCAGTTCCTATGATCTGCCTAGGCATTGGCTAAAGTCACACCATGGAAAGGGACTTGCCCAGCCCTTTGCCCAAGTTTTCAATGGTGGCCTGGGGACCAACTCACCAATTCGAATGAATATCCCCTGGCAGCAGTGTGGACTCTGACAAACAAAGGAGAACTGGGCAATGTAGGAGAATAGCTGCATTACAGGCTTTCAGTGCATCCAGTTCCCTCCTGCTGGGTCAACCCTCTCGAGTAGGACACAAAAGCACTATTTAGGAATTTATCTTCCTTGTCACTATGTAGGTGAGTTCCCAGCAAAGGAGAACAAGTGTCCCACAAACCTGTCAGCATCCCTGAGCTGAAAGGAGAGGTTTCAGATAAGAAGTGGCAAAAGAATTTGGCAACATGAATAAACAACCGAATTCAACACTTCAGAGGATTATAATAGATCCATAATAGACTTCAACCAAAAGGAAATTGTTAAAATATCAAATATTGAATTTAGGATATGGGTGGCAACAAAAAGAATGGAATTGGAGAGTCGAAAACCAAAAGAAAGAAACAAAAAATTTCAGGACATGAAGGAAAATATGTAAAATTCACTAACAAGATAGACAACATAAAAAAGGATATAACAAAACTTAAATAAATGAAAAATAATTTAAGAAATTATAAAATATAGCAGAAGCTTCAACAACAGACTAGACCAAGCAGAAGAACGAATTTCAGAGCTTGAAGACAAAGCTTTTGAACTAACTCAGGCATTCCAGGACACATTAAAAAGAATAAAGAAACATGAACAGTGACACAGAGAAACATGGGACTATGTGAAATGAGCAAATATATTTATAAAGAAGAAGAAAAAAGCATGGAAAACCTACTGGGGGGAATTATTGAGGAGAATTTCCCTGATAATTACCAGAGATTCAGCTACACATATCCATAAACAAGATGGTCATTGAACTTCAGGAAAATTCCTAGCAAACAGGACATCTCCAAGACACAAGATCAACCTGGCCAAAGTCAAAATAAAGAAGAAAATCTTAAAAGTGTCAAGAAAGCAGAAACTTTCAGGCTAACAGCAGGCTTTTCATTGAAGACCTTACAAGGCAGAAAGAATTAAAGCCCCATTTTTAATTTTCTTACACAAAACTTATAGCCTTTCCATAATTTTCATCCTGCAAAACTAAGTTTCACAAAGAATGGAGAAATAAAGACTTTTGCAGATAAACACCAAGGGTATTTGTCAGTACTAGGCCTGATCTATAGTAATTATAAATACCAACTAGTATGAAAACACTCTAAAAATTAAAGCTCACAGCTCTTACAAAACAATAGCATAAGAGGAAAAATAAAATAAGAAGGTATCACTGAACATGATAAAACAATAGCAAAAAGAGGGAAAACAAAACAATAAGGGTCTGAACAATGTAAAGGGTCTGAATGCCTGACTTAAAATTCATAGACTGGTGGAATGGATGAAACAACAACTCAAGGAGCTGCTGTCTCTAGGAAACACATCTAACCCATAAAGACTCACACAGACTCAAGGTGAATGGATGGAAAAAAAAAATCATGCAAATGGAAACCAAAAGCCAGCCTGTATAGCTATTCTCACATCAGATAAAATAGACTTTAAATCAACAATGGTTAAAAAAAAAAAGACAACTATGGTCATTATAGAATGGTAAAAGGAGCAATTCAACAAGAAGATATATAACAATTATAATATATATGCATCTAAACATTGGCGTGTCCAGATTGATTAAGCAAATTTTAGAAGATCTAAGCGAAATAATAAATATTAGCATCTTAATTTCTGGGGACTTCAATATGTCATTGACAGAACTGGATAGATCATTGAAGCAGAAAGTCAATAAAGAAACACTGAACTTAAATGAGACTCTAGGACAAATGGATTTAAGACACATTTGTAGAACATTCTCCTCCCAAACTACTGAATATACATTCTTCTCATTATCATGTGGGACATTTTCAAAATTGATCATAGGCCACAAAATAAGTCTCAGCAAAATCAAAAAAGTGAAATCATGCCATGTATCTTCTCAGACCACCGTGGAATAAAACTAGAAATTAATTTCCAAGAGAAACATTCAATTCTACCCAAAGTCATAGAAATTAAATGACCTGCTGCTGAACAATCCTTGGGTCAATGATGAAATTAATATGAAATCAAAAGATTCCTTGAAAAAAAAAAAGATTCCTTGAACAGAACAACAAATGGGACACAAGCTTTCCCACAAATCTATGGGATACATAAAAAGCAGTGGTAAGGGGAAAATGTATAGCCTTAAATGCCTTCATCAAAAAAGTAGAATGATCACAAATTAAAAATTTAATGAGCCATATCAAGGAAAAGAAAAAGAAAAGAAAACAAAACCCAAAGCCTACAGAAGAAAAGAAATAAGAAAAGTCAGAGCAGAACTAATAGAAATGAAAACCAAAAGGACGAACCAAAGGATCAATGAAACAAAAAGTTGCTTCTTCAAAAAGATAAACAAAATTGATAGACCACTAGCATATTATCCAGAAATAGAAGAGAAAGGACTGAAATAAACCCAGTCATACATGAAAAAAGAGACATTACAACTGATACCTCAGAAATATAAAATATCATCTGCGAATGATATTTTATACTGTGAATACTACAAAAATCTCTATGCAAACAAATTAGAGGAAATTGATAAATTCCTGGAAAGACACCTCCAAGCCTGAATCAGGAAAAGAGATCCTGAACGGACCAGAGAAATGGTTTATAAACCTATGAAGAAATGCTCAGTCAACATCATTGATTACCAGGGGAATGAAAGTTAAAATCACAATGAGATACCATGTTACCTCTTTCAGAATGACCATTGTTATAAAGTCAAAAAACAATAGATGCTGGCATAGATGCAGAGAAAGAGGAATGCTCATGCACTGTTGGTGGGACTGCAAATTAGTACAATGTCCATGGAAAACAGTGTAGAGATTCCTCAAAGAAATAAATGTAAAGCTACTATTCAATCCAGGAATCCCAATGCTAACCAAAGGAAAATAAAGTGTTTTACAAAAAGGACATCTGCACTTGATTGTTTAGCACAGCACAATTCACTATTGCAAAGATGTAGAACCAACCTAAGTGCCCCTCAATTGTTGAGTGGATAAAGAAAATGTGGTATATAATATACACACTGGAGTAATATCCAGCCATAAAAAGGAATGAAGAAATGCCATTTGCAGCAATGTGGGTATAACTGGAGGTTGTTATCCTGAGTGAAGTATCTCAGGAATGGAAAAGCAAATACCATATGTTCTCATTAGTAATTGGGAGCCGAACAAGGGGTACTCGTGGGGACAAAGAGCTATAAAAGACATTGGAAACCAAGAAGGAGGGAGGGAGAGAGGAGAGGTGTGGGACAAAACTTACCTACCAGGTACACAAACACTATTCTGGTGTTAGCCACATCCAAAGCCCTGACTTTCATGTAACAAAAACATTCATCTCCCATTAATATTGTAAAATTTAAAAAACAAAATCAAGCAAAATATATAATCAGCTTGGAAGATTATCTGTAGCCAATTTTTCATGCAATACAGAAAGAAGGTCAAATTGATCAATAGGAGGAAGAAGAAACCTAGTTGGGAGAGCACAGTGGAATAAGTTTGTGGACATACTCTTGGGTCCTGAGCTGAAACTGTCAAGACAGGTTGGGGTGGGGAGGGAAGAAACAGAAATTAAAACTTCTAAATTTGTTAGAAGTTTTCCTAGAGGAGAGTTGCCATAGACTTTCTTTTCCCAGGCATATCCATGGACATTGCCAGCCTCTGAGGGCAGCCACATCTTCATTAGGTATTGGACAGAGGATGGGTGGTGACTGTTGGCTACAAGGGCAAAGACCTGCCTGAGTCCCCCATTCCTCACCTTGACCCAAGGGGAGCCACTGAGAGTGCTCATTTTAGTTTTCCAAGGGTGCTATAACAAAGGACCACAGCTTGAGTGGCTTAATCAATGTACATTTATTTTCTCACAGTTCTGAAGGCTGAAAGTCCAAGGTCAGAATGTTGGCAGGGTTGATCTCTCCTGAGCCCTCTCTCCTGGCTTGTGGAAGTCTGTCTTCCCCCCATCTTCACGCAGTCCTCCCTGTCGCTGTTGGTGTCCTCATCTCTTCTTACAAGGAAACCTGTCGTATTGGATCATACCCACCCACGTGACTCCATTTTACTTCAGTTCTCTCTTTGAAGGCCCCGACTCCCAAAACAGTCACACTCTGACCTACTGGGATTTAGAACTGCAGCACAGGAATTTTGAAAGGACACAATTTAACCCATAACAGTGCCCAAGTGGCTCCATGTGAGGCACAGAACAGACAGGAGAAGAAAGCTGGGCTCCACCTGTAGCCTGAGAATGACTCAGGGAGCATGACCTGGCCATCTGGCCATCCTTGCTACATTAGGATTGCAGACTTCAATCCTGGAAGCCACTATGGCATATTGAGATCCAGATGAGGCAAATTACATCTTAGTGGAAGCTAAATGTGCAGAGAATTTTCATGGACAAGATGCCCCATTTCTCCTAGTGCCAGGGTCCTACAAAGTCAACCTGTAAACAGCCTATAGATCACTCCCAGAAAGAAAGGAAGAAAGAATAGCAATGTACTCCAAGGACACAGACAAATCTGAGTATATGTAGAGAATACACCTCTGGTAATGGCTCAGTTGACTTGACATGCTCAGATTTCTAGAAGAAGTTAAGCTGAGATGTTTAGAAATAAGGGATGTTAGACTGTCAGATTCATCATTGCTCTGTAACAAATATTCTTCTATCGTGACAGCTTTAAATAGCTTTTATGGTGATGTTCACAGCCACATTTCTCACTTGAAAATTTGGTGTTTCAGTTGATTTTACCTAACTTTGGTCTGCTCACTACTCTTTTAATAGGGTGCTCCTCATATGTGTTGTCAAAACAACAGGGTTCTGCCAACAGAGAATTGTGTTAGATTGGATCTGCTGAGCTGGATGCAATAAGTGGTAATTGACTAAAGATGGCCTTTTATAATTATGTTGGATTATCGGACATACTACACTTGATCTTAGCCAAAAGGCTGAGAAGCGATGGATTATCGGACATAAATATATCCAATGTAAAATTACTTCATCCTTCTACAATAAAAGACCATAGTACTTTGACCTCCAGGTGGGTATCAGAAATGGTCTGCCAATCACTCTGCAGGTCTGGTTGATTTCAATCTCTTTCTTTTTTTTTCTTTCTCCAACAGATACATAGATATTACATAATAAAGTTTTCAGATTAAGTACCCTCTTCCACATTTTCAACTTGTCACTTAAAATTTTTCATTGTATATTTAAATGTTCTAAAAATATAATTTCCAATATTTGATAAATTTTGACATCTTAAAATAAAACTTTTAGATTATTCTTTTAAATGTACCCAACAGACCAGGTGTGGTGGCTCATGCCTGTAATCCTAGCACTCTGGAAGGCCGAGGCAGGTGGATTGCTTGAGCTCAAGAGTTCAAGACAAGACTGAGCAAGAGGGAGAGATTGTTTCTGCTAGAAAACCAGAAAAACTAGCCATGCATAGTGGCACACACCTGTAGGCCCAGCTACATAGGAGCCTGAGGCAAGAAGATTGCTCAACCCAAGAATTTGAGGTTCTGTGAGCTACAATGACGCCACAGACTCTACCCAAGGCAACAGAGTAAAAAAAGAAATCTATCTATCTGTCTATCTATCTATCTAGATTTATATAGATCTCTATCTCCAATAAATATATATTCCATAGTAATTTGATTCCTACCATCATCTGCTACAAAAATGCATGAAGAAGTTCTTTTTTTAACAGCAGGAAATCTTGTATCATTTCTTCTTGTTCTAGTAATAATATTTCTATGCATTCCGTAGCAATGCACTCCAATGCAGTAAGTTGTTATATTTGGAAATCTTCTACATCATCATACTTCTTTAGAACAAAAATAATTATATAAATTTAAGTGTAAAAAAATGTTCTATGATCTTAAGATTCTAAAGTCTGAACACTTTTCTTCTAGGATGAGTTATTTACCATTATTGTTCACATACAATGGATCAAACAACATATGTTTATTGCAAATTTTGATCAGTTATGCATGAAACTAAAATTTTATTGGGAGTGTATCCCATAATGAATTGAATTGGGAGAGGTTGTTCATATGCCTTGCTTATAAGGTCATTTATTTACCTCCTGGTTTGGCCACTTGAGATAATGGACCAGAGTAGAAATTGCCATGGGTATCTTTCTTTCATAAAGTAAGAAAATATATATTGTTAAGTGGGTGAGGACTTATATGACTTCAGACACTATTTAACAAAAATCAGTTTTTAGACTTTAAATCTTTTATGTTTACATGGCTGGAACTGAAACATATTCTTTTTAGTAAAATATCTCAAGAATGGAAAAATATCCAATGTACTCAATACTATTATGAAGCCAATATATAATCACCTACACATTCATATGAATGATAAAACAGAACTATAGTTCAGAAAGAAGGAGGGAAGAAGAGGGGAAGGTGGGAGAAGGGGAAGGTGGGGAGGAGGGAGGGTATTTGGTGGGACCTCACCTATTATGCAAAATGCAATGGTACATTTCAAAACTATTTAGAGTATAAATGTCTTATCACAACAAATAAGTAAGTGAGGTGATGGTTATATTAATCAGTTTAATGTAAGCATTCCACATTGTATATCAAATCAATATATTGTACCCCATAAAGGTACACATTCATGATTTAATTAAAAAAATCAGTTTTTAGGAAAGTGCTTTTAATGAAGTGAAGGATCTAAACATTGGCCTCACCCTCCTTAGGTATCTTTCTGTTACCCCAGGGATGATCATACCTTACTTTGAAGACTGCTGTCATTCAGCATGGGACATGTTGCACCAAACTTCCACCTCACTTTCAGGGTCACACTAGGGAAAGAGAGACACTGTAGCGTGCGCCTCCCCTGCAGTCGGGGTGCTTATTATGGCAGTTAAATACCTGAAGTACAGTCATTTAGAAACCTCATATTTTTTAACATGGAAAATAAATGAACAGAAAGCTAAGCATAATAGATGACTATTCCTTAGAGAGCAGCCAAAATTCTTAGGTGCTAGGGAGTTAGCATAACTCAGGGAATGCTAAACTGAACTTAATTTTAGAAATCTACAGAGATTTGTTCTGATACAAAGCAATTGTCTTGTTCTGAAGGACAAAATAAACCCGCATATCACAAGCTTTTCAGAGGTCCAAATTAACAAAATATCAGAGCAGATATCAAAGAGATATCTGAAATGATTTATTATGGAAGACAGGAATACCTTTGGGGAAGCGCTTTCCCCCCAGGCTAGGTAATATATAAGCTAAGTGGACATGTCAAATGTAAGACAAATAATGGTCTTAATAGAATTGCAGAACTGAACTGCTTTGATGGAATTGGATCAAGGGAAAGGAGGAGAAGGAACACATTTGTGTACAGTGAAGTATTGTTTTGGATTGCAGTGTCTCAGGAAATTTGGCCTTCCAAATGGGCTCAATTTAATTTTGAGAGTAGTTATTTAAATTAAAGATAAGCATTTAGAACCTGAAAAGGAAAAATAATAATGCTGGGTTTGGCAGCAGACAATCTGGGACTTCTTTGAGATTCAGGGGCAAGCTTGGTTTTACTTGCCCTTTTCTCTTTTCTTGGGCAGGGCTGCTGTCTCTACCTGTGATTGGGACAGGTGCACGTGCTGGACAATGTTACTAGACCTCATTTGCCAGGTTCCAAATCATAGGACCCACTGTGATAACTTCGCTATTGGGCAATTACACAACAGCAAAGATCGCCAGTGACCTTCTGCTTTCACCTTGGTCTTTTGGCAGGTGTGATATACCATTTTAATATAGAGAGTATTATAGGGGATGAGATTCTGGATGCTTCAGCAACATTTATTTTTAAGGGCAAGTGTTTTCCTTTGCTTTTATTTATGCCCTGACTTCCTAATGATGTACCTTTATTGAAGAGATGTAAATATCTTTGTTTATGTTAATTTATTTTCTGATATTTCTAGTGGTGCTGAATTTTTTTTATCTACTTCTAAGGAAGATAATTGTTTTGAGAGTGTTATTTTCTATCTTTGAGAGTCTCCAGTAATTGCAGATGATATCATTAAGTACTTGGAAAGAAAATAGGTCATTATTTACATTTAAAGGAATATACTTTGAAAAATGCAATAATTCTACATAAGAATTCAGTTTTAGAAAACTTGAACTAATAGTATATAAAAATAGTCTAAAATTTGAAGTTAACAAATGAGAGAAAATGTGTTGGATTTCCCTGATATTATTGTATTTTGCAGAATCCAGGCTCTTTTTTTTTTTTTAGTAATGCCATAAATATGGGATGAAATATAATTGATGCAAATGCAAATAGTATTTACTGATTAATTCCATGAATATTCTAGCTATATGCATGACAAATATATGGTATGAACATATTTATATTCAAGCTAATTATGAAAGTTGTAGCTATACATGTATAACCTAAATTATTCCACTTAGCCAGGTATGGGGTAAGGTCGCTGTAGTCCCAACTACTTGACAAGCTGAAGCAATAACATTGTTTGAGCCTGGAGATCAAGTTTACTGTGATCTAGGCTGAGGCCCTGGCCCTCTAGCCTGGGTGACAGTGTGAGACTATGTTGCCAAATACAAATGTCTTCATACATTAACTAAGAAAATGCCATGAATGCTATGTTAATGAAGATAGTTCAGATTGTATATGAAACCAGCACATTGAACCCCTTGATTGCATTAATGTACAAAGCTATGATTTAATAATAATAAAAAACAAAACAAAACAAAAATTGCTCCATTTGATATCTTGCATATTCACATCTAAAAATCACCTCGAGCAATAATCTTTAGAACATTTCAGTTGCTCTTGCTGTAGGTATAGACCATAATCTCAAGTTAGATCAGAGAACATAATGAGACTAGGCAAAGGGGTGGAGGGGATGGGAGGGCTTAATATTTAGCAAAGTGCTTACGTGGGATTAAATGACCTTTCCTATAAATCAGAAGGTAGGTTGTCAGCTGGGCACTTTCTCATTTGCAGCAGGAAAATAAGCCAAAGCATTCTTTGAAGCAAAACATTACGTACCACGCAATTCATTCTCACTGTTGTCTCTCTTCTCCTAGATGCCATTATTGAAAATAAATCAGGGTAGGCCCCAGGACATCTCGCTCCTCCAGTGGCAGTTCCTGTTAGCAGCATCTTTATTTTCTTACCTGAAGCACTCTTACCCTTCAAAGCAACAGGATTCAGAGAACGAGAGAATGTGAGGAGTTAACTCCTGTAAGGAGAAAAGAATTATTTTGCAGTATTAAAAACATTGAGAGTTTGGGTCATCCTATTCCAGAGGATGGTTAAGAGATACATTAAAATTTCTTTGAACTAATTATTCTGTTCTGCTGTCCCTGCAAATACTGCCTATTGGTTTGGAGTCATGAATGCTTTCTCAGTGTACTCACAAAGTCATTATTTTGACCATCTTTTTAGACTCATGGAGAAATGTCAGCAATCCCAATTACCACTTGAGAAATGCCACAAAGATCAGACTGCCTTCTTGGTTGAAAAAAAATTTTAATTATAATTTATTGCTTGTTTTATCTGGCTCTCCTGATCTGTCCAACCTTATTTCTCTTGACACCAAATCCATTGCTTGCCAGACTGTCTTCTTTTCCAGGTCGTTCACTTGTCTTGTTCTTCCTGAGGCTAAGATTCTGTCCATACTTCCCTCCATTCCCCTCTAGTCCTCTCAGTGATCTAAATTTAATGCCCTCATCCCCATCTGCCCACTGCAGCTGAGCGCCCAGGGTTGGTGTTTCTTCCTGCCCTACAAATCTTTGTAATACTCACTCTCTTTCTCAGTGTGACTCAGAGCAGATGTTAGGGTAGAAAATAGTCCTAGAGAGTTTCACATGAATCTTACCAAAAGGGGACAGTAATGACCTGTCAAGGTACTGGCCACAATTGCAATTTTTCCTTATCCTATTTGGGTGCGCATTCTATTTTTGAAATCATATCCTTAAGTCCTTGTGGCCTTGCTTCAGCAATTCATAAATGGAGTGGCTGAATGACTCAGTCCTTCTAACGGCCCTTAGTACATAGGGCAGACATTTGCCTGTTTTTTCTGGTCTTAATGTTTGGAGGCTTTTTATTAATAGTAAGGGCACTCATGTCCTGAGTTGCGCAAGACGTTCGGTCATACAAGAAAGTTAAGCACAGGTCTTATCTCCCATAATGCTCCCATCCCATTCCTGTGAATATGCAATTTATGGCTGGGGAACAAATAAGAGAGGCCCTTAGGAGACCCAGACAGTGGTCGGGGTGGCACCTGGAGGTTGGGGTGCTGTGCTTAGCAGGTGAGGGTGGGCGGGCTGCTGAACACTGTAGTCACTGTGCGGTGGGCAGGAAACCTCAATGTCCGTCCCTTCTGCTGCTCCAGGTGGGACTTCTAAGATCCATTTACCTTTGGCTCTATTTCGTCCATGGACAGGACCATAGGACTAAAGTTTCTGTGCCAAGTGTTTTGATGGAGGATTATATCAATTGGGAGGTTCCTCCTCAATAAGGAATGGGCACAGACTTCTCATAAATAGGAGTTAAGAATACTGTAGCTAACATTTGTTGAGCATTATGTTGTGTTGGCAATTTGTTTGCGTTATCTCACACAGAGGGTAAGAGATTCTCCCAAGGTCACTCAGCCACTGAGTGGTGGAGCTGGGATCTGCCCCCATCAACCTGACCCCAGAGCCCGTGGAGCTCTCACTCACTGAGCGTTCTTCCCGTCTACTGTACTTGGTTGTTGGAATTAGGTTAGTGACTGAGACCTGGCAGGGCAACTACCATTGCCAGTCTCTGGAGCTTTTCCTCTGAGATGGTTGCTGAGCCGCAGCTATCATATTTTACTTGCAAGATGCGGAGGCAGAGGGATGGTTAGTGCTGTCAGATTTCCAGTGAGGTCTCCCTGGCTAGAGCTGGGCCACAAAGCTATCTCTAGCCATAGAGGCATCTGGGACAATGAGGGTTTAGCTTTTATAACCTCTATAGAACAGGCAAAAGAGCAATGGTTTGGGGCTGGTTGTGGGTTGAACCGGTTGACAGTGTCTTCCACGATGAATGATTTTATGGCGGTCTCTCTTACTTGGCTTTAGGGGAGATGCAAGGAAAAGGGTGTTGTTTCTAGAAACAGTATTATTCCCTCTAGTAGGCTGACTGATGGCCCCCAAAGATATGCAGGTCTTAATCCTAGGAGGTTGTACTTGAATCTTTGTAGCGCTTATATGGCAAAGAGACTCTGCAGATGTGATTAAGGGAAAGATACTGAGATGGGGAGAGTCTCTGGGTTATTCACATGGGCCTTAAAGGCAATCACAAACATTCCCATCAGAGGGAAGAGAGGAAGATTTGACTGGAAAGACAGGGGCAATGTGAGGACTGAAGTCAGATGATACGCTCCTGGCTTTGAAAGTAGAAGGTGCTATAAACTTAGGACAGTAACTCAAGAGGCAAGGAAGCAGGCCATCCCCCAGAGCTGGTGAGGGAGCCCGGACACCACCTTGATGTTGGCCCAGCAAGACTGACACTGGACTGCTGAGCTCCAGGACTGTAACAGAATAAATATATGTTGTTGGAAAGCAACAAATTTGTGGTAATCTGCTTTAGCAGCTCCAGGATGCAAATACATTCCCTTATTCCCCTAACCAAGCTCTCCCTTCTAGTTCTACTGATATCATGCCTTTCGCCAAACTCTGTGTGTGTGTATGTATGTGTGTGTATGAGAGAGAGAGAGAGAGAGAGAGAGAGAGACTGGGGAGAAATGGCAAG
>CAUYON010002400.1:0-16033 GCA_963573935.1 Arctocebus calabarensis | reverse complement strand
TTTAATCACTATATGAAGACATTTATATTCTACATTTAGAAATTTTCACTTGTATCCTTGTAAGATGCACCATAAGTGTGATCCCACCAATCACCCTCCCTTCACCCAACCTTCCCCCTCCCCTCCCCTCCTTTGCCCCTTTCCCCATTTCTTGTGCTATGCAAAGAGCATAAAAGCAGATGTGTTTTTAAGTAGATTTTTCTATTCTACAACTAACTTTAGACACGTAGTCTCAAAAATCATGTAAAGTCTCCTGCCTCTTCTACCATACCCACCCCATAAAACTGGGAGAACAAAAACATGAAATATTGTCTTGCAATCCACTTTTAGATACTCAAGTTTATGTTTCTGCCCTGCAACCTTCAAATCTAGAGTGTTATATTATTTGTGAAACTTATCTTCAAATTCTCATGTTCTTAATAATTTAGCAACTAGAATTGGTTTTTTTCTTGTCCTATCCTGTGGTCACTCCCAGGAATATAAGCATTCTTATCTGCACAAGACGCTTGAAAGTTAAATTCATGTAACATAATTCCCTTACTCTTTGTTAAGGTATACACTGTGATTAAAATGTTCCTTGAGTATTTTAAATGAGAACAATCTGGGATTTGGCATGTGTTAAACATTTACAATCTTAATTACTCTTTGAAGTAATGCATTACCACTAAAATTAAACATGAAGAAACACTGCAATTTATCTTCTTTAAAATTGATGTCTTTGAAGTGATGGAAGCCCCTGAGGAGGAGTATGTTGTGGAAGAAAAGCTACACATCATTTCTAAGAGAGTGGAAGCTGAACCAGCCCCAGGTATCCAGATTCTGAAACTGACTTTATCCATCTGTTGGCTTGCTCCATTTTTTGTTCCCTTATAGCTAATTTATCATCTATATCGCAAACGTCGATAAATATTATGTCTAATGAAAAGATTCCTTATATTTTTATTGAAAAGAAATCTTGACATGTCTACAAGTGTGTTTTATAATTTTTTTCAAGTGCTTGAGAAGCAAGAGAAGAAAATTGTGGTGAAACCAAAAATTCCTGCTCAAGTTGAGGAGCCCCCACCAGCTAAAGGTATAATTTCTTTCAAGGAAATGCGATCTCGTTTGTCTTAATAGCTGTAACAATGTCTTTAGTCTGCATGACCATCTAAGTTTTTGTCAGCGCATATACATGTGAATATTTTACTAGGTGGCGTCATTACTATGTGTGTACAGGTGTGATCTTTTCAAAAAGTGACTTCCAAGCCCCAAACAATATCATTCTTTAGGGAATGAAAACTAATTGTTCTTAAACCTAATCTTTCTAAAGTTCCTGAAGCACCTAAGAAAACTGTGCCAGAAAAGAAAGTTCCTGTCCCAGTTCCTAAAAAGGAAAAAGAGCCACCAGCTAAAGGTATATTGGATTTTACCTTATCCTTCAAGAATGTCTTTTTTCAAACTTAAGTTGATAACATTCTTCACATCTTTATAGCATTAACAGGAAAATAAGTGTGTCTTGGTATAGTGTTTTCCTATCCTACATTTGACTATGTTGCCTGTCTTTCAAGTGCCAGAAGAGCCAAAGAAACCAGTTCCAGAGAAAAAGGTTCCTCCAAAAGTGGTTAAGAGAGAAGAACCTCCCCCAGCCAAAGGTAAATAAAACCTCCCAGCACATAAGCTAGAAACCCAAGTCTGGTCTTTCTCTCTGCTGCTGGCTTTGGGGTTGCACCTTTTCCGTGTAGGTTATTGGTCTATGTTGGTGGCAGTGGTGTCTCTGGATGTGCTGTTTATTTGTAGGTGCCTTGTAAATTCTTCTATTCTAAAATCACGGTATTTTCTGGCTAGTATATATATATATTTTTAAATCCCACGTTAAGTAACAAAACTCCCTAATCCTAAAATTATTTTTTAAGTGACCGAAAGGCACATGCAGATTACCCAGGAAGAAAAAGTTCTGGTTGCTGTAACTAAAAAAGAAGAGCCTCCCAGAGCAAGAGGTACATCAGCCCTTTCAGTCCGCCCAATACCACACTGGTCTTGTTCTCTTTACCAAGTGCACTCCTGACTCACTTGTGTTGGTTTTTGTAGTCATTGTTAAAGTTGTTTTATGTTTGAAATAATGTCAATGTCAAGTCTCTTATGTCTGGGGGATTACTCTTGGACTGCCCTTTGTTATGATTGGGATGAGGAAAACAACTCTTTAAAGTGAAATCTGTCTTTAAAGTGCCAGAAGAACCTAAGAGACCCGTACCAGAAGAAAAAGTTCCCAAACTCAAACCGAAAAGAGAGGAGGAACCACCAGCTAAAGGTATTCTGATGTTATGTTTAAAAAATATATCAAGATAAGCATCTGGATATTGAAACTAACCTAGCATAACTGGGACCATTAGAGAAAATACTTGAAAGACATAATAGAAAACAATATAAGTATGGTAACTTCGTATCCCTTCAAAACTAAGCATTTCAAAAGAACTCTTTTTTCCTAAAAAAAAAAAAAAAAGTAAAGTTTCCCCCAAACATATGTAGATAATTTTTCTCAAAATGTGTTTGTCTTCTGATTTGTCTATTTGTCCATAAGTTAAACTCTTCTGTCTAAATGCTTGTTTTATGTGGCAATCTTTGGTGAAATTTAAAATTTTTTTAAATATTACATCTTCAAAAAAAATCAAAAATAGGAATAAATCCCATATCTTCTACATTTTGCCTGTAGGGCTTATGAAAATGCCTTAAAATGAAATTAGAGAAACTATGTGACCCCAGTTTCTGTCTTGGGTACATAGCTCAATAGTCCTTGATTATGCAGCCTCATTGTCTTTTTAACTCTCTTATAAATACTACTTGATCTTCCTAAAGTTATTCAATGTCTTTGAAGCATTAAATAGCTTTTTAGAAAAGTATTTATATGTATATTAGGCCATATAATATACAGGCCTAGTCAGTTGGTTTTTCTTCCCATCTAATGAAGAGTATAAGTGGGCATGTTTATAGTTGTCTCTTCCCTTGGATTCTTTGCACAAAATTTCTCCTAAAACATATTTTCAGAATCTTGCGATTCACTTTTAATAATTATTCTTTTCAAGTGACTGAATTGAGAAAAAGAGCTGTTAAAGAAGAAAAAGTATCCATTGAAGTTCCAAAAAGAGAGCTTCATCCCGCTAAAGGTAGATTGTGCTTTGATTCATTCCTATGAAGCATGAAACTTTACAACTCCTTGCCTGCCAGTTCCCAACTTGATTCCCATGCTTTACTGGCTTGGTGTTGACTCGAGGCAGGGAATCTAACATTTGAACTCAGAGTTACTAAATGTACACTCTATGATTCTTTGATCTGCAAAACACCATCTGGGTCTCTTATAACCAATGCATGAGACCACCACAAAGGAATGAAATCAAACTACATTGTCATTATCATCTCTAAATGGGCTTCAAGTAAAATGCTGCCTGTTGTCAATATTATTTTAGAAGTGACTGTAACCGAAGAGAAAAAATGGTCTTATTCCCGGGAAGAAGAAACTGTTTCAGTACAACGAGAAGAAGAATATGAGGATTATGAAGAATATGATTATAAGGAGTTTGAAGAGTATGAACCAACGGAAGAGTACGACCAATATGAAGAATATGAAGAACGCGAGTTTGAACGTTATGAAGAATATCAAGAGCGTGAAGAATATGTCTCAGGTATGAGCACAACTACAAATAAGGCCATTAGAAAAGATGAAACTTTGCATGCCCAAGGAAATTTGGAAAGAGCTTTGTTTCATTTGGCAAATTCAGAATGTTTTTCTTGGATAACTTCTAGAAAAAAAAATCTCTCTATATCCTAAGGTTATTGTTAGACTTGGGTGCTGGGAATGTTCCATTTTCCCTCTCATTTTTGTTTATACACAAAATAGCAAATGCCTTAACTTTCTTTCTCAAAAAGGTTAGGAGTTTACCTTCAAGCCCCCATGATCATTCTCATATGTGATCAAAAATTTCTGAACATCCCTTATTCTGGAACTTGTTATTATGAAGCATGATAAGCTATTAAGAAAATATACCACCTGCAGGGCTCCCATCAGAGAAATGTGACAACTGCTTCAAAAGTATATACAAGAAGGGCAACACACACAGTTGTGTTTTACCTAATGAAGCCCAAATTTGTAGGCATACAGTTTTTTTGGTTCCAAAGAATTCACTTCACTCAAAGAATAAAGTTCTATTGGAATGTTGAAATAAGTCGATATTATTTCACTTATTCAATTTCTGATGTTTAGTAAGTTTGGTTTTGGAAACATTCTATATAGTTTTACAGACAGCATTATGAACCAATATTACAGAAAGAGGAGATTGAGGCACAACCGTGTCTACCTGAAGTAAAATAAGAAATGTAATATGTAAGAAACACATAAGAGAGAGTTACAATTGCCTAATCGAAATAAATAGCAAGGAATAAAGAGCCAGATAAGAGTGTTTAGGTTTTTTGGAGCTTGTTCTATTTGCACCTCTTCTTCTTACACACCTCTATAGGCTCGGACTATATTGTACATAAAAGAATCAGTTTCTTTTGAGAAATATTTTTGATTTATATTCTAAAGTCTAACATGAAATACCTTGTATGTACTTTTAAAGAACCTGAGAAGCCT
The DNA here is from genome assembly GCA_963573935.1 of Arctocebus calabarensis. Lineage (NCBI taxonomy): Eukaryota > Metazoa > Chordata > Mammalia > Primates > Lorisidae > Arctocebus > Arctocebus calabarensis. Next base: position 11,430 of record CAUYON010002400.1, on the reverse strand, counting down.
ATCCCTGTAAAACCTGTACGAGAACCAGTTCCCACCAAACCAAAGGCCCCACCAGCAAAAGGTAGAGAAAAACATTATCAGTTGTATGAAAACTTTATTTCCCATATGTCTGTCCTCCTATAAATACACATTGATGTGGCAGCATACAAACGTGTGTGCACTTGGGAATATTACATTATATATTGTATTTCTTAACTTTTTGTTCTTACTGTTCTTGAGAAATTCGATTCAGGTTTTAAAATATCTTAATATTGATATTTTATAGTGCCCAAGAAAGCTGTCCCTGAAGAAAAAGTACCAGTGGCCATTCCTAAGAAACTCAAACCACCACCACCCAAAGGTACATTACAAAGAAATAGTCACCAAAACCAACTTTGTCACTTACGTTCTGTGATGGCGCTTTCCTCTCTCGTCTGCCGTTCTCTGTTTTGAGTGATTGTTATCATCCTGACCCTTACATGTCAGTTTTATATGTGTATTTATTACACGGTATTCATGGAGTTGGTTTTAATGCTCTTCAACCATTGATATCTTTCAAGTGACTGAAGAATCAAAGAAAGTGGTTGAGGAAAAAATACACATTTCAATTACTAAACGTGAAAAAGAACAGGTGACCGAACCAGCTGCTAAAGGTATAATAATTTTCTTCCTAGACTGTGGTCTTTTATGATGTCTCCTTTGAAATTAATGTAGCTATGCTTTGCTTTATTTTGTTCTTTCATGTCTTTTAAATTAATTGTTACTAAAATGTTAAATGTAAAAACCTATTCTATATACACAGGATAAGAAGATAATGTTTCCTTTAAAAGGAAAAATTACTTCAAAATACATCCACAGCCTCTTAGACAATGGGTGTGCATGGCTACAAAACACGTGAAACAGTGTGCTTGGGTTTAAAATCCATGACCATTTGACCTAGTCCTGATTTCCCTAGATTGACATAATGATGTAACAGCATTCACCCTTGATAACTATTCATTGTAACATCATTTTGAAAAAAGTTTTTAAAACGAATCTAGTGTCCAGTCACTTTTTTCCACTTTATACTAAGTATGAAATAACTTCCCCACTATTTTAGAAACTATACTTACTGCACGCTTACATGAGTGCTTCTGTGACTGGAATTTTCTATGAAGTTCAGAATCCTTTCCATGGAAAATGTAAAGTTTCTTACAGATGACGAATGCCAATACCTATCACACTAGAGGCAGCTCCAACATTATTCTATCTAGTTAAAGTATGAGAAAGCAAGCACTGACTGGGTGGCTTGCTTTTCACAATAAAATTTCCTTGTGTTTAATATTTAAGTGCCCTTGAAGCCCAAGAAGTTTGAAGAAAAAGTACCTGTCCCTAAAAAAGAAGTAGCAGCACCTGTCAGAGGTACTGAATGCCACTCATTTGAATGTGTCGTTTGTCTTCCTTTGTGTTTAAGTCCTATTCAGTTCCACGTGTGAAATTCTTTTGTGGGAAAAGTAAAGCCTGTTCTTTCTCCTGTCCTGTTATAATGGGTTTCTGTTCCTAAAGTGTCTTACTTCTGCTGAGTCGTTGGCAAATGTCCAACTTAAAGATAATATCTTTAAAGTGCTAAAAGTGGCCAAAGAAATTGAAGCGGAAGAGGTTACCTTTGAAGAGGAAGTTATAACCCATGTAGAAGAATATATTGTAGAAGAACAAGAAGAAGAAAGAGAAGAAGAAGAAGAAGAAGAAGTAGTGGAAGAAGAAGAAGTAGTAGAAGAAGAAGAATACCTTCACGAAGAAGAGGAGCTCATAGCTGAGGAGGAAGTGGCACCGGTGATTCCTGTCAAAGGTAAATGCCATCTCCCGCACAGGGACACACAGCAGCTTCTGACTTGATCAGATTCTGGGGGTTATTAGAAGCAATGATGGCCAATTCTGCTCACAGATCACAGACATTTAGATGCAGACATTTTTAGATGCTGAAGTAACATTTAGTCGCAGACATTTTAGATGCTGAAGTATGGTTTTTACAGGTGTTTTTCACATTTTATGTATTTTCTGCAACATTCCCAACATTCTTACTATCTTTAAAGTGCCTGAGGTACCCAAGAAACCAGTTCCAGAAGAGAAGAAACCTGTTCCCGTTCCCAAAAAGAAGGAAGCCCCACCAGCAAAAGGTACACCACCACTCACAAGGAGGGGTGTAGCCTATACATAATTAGCAGTCTTCTGAGTACAAAACTTCCTGCGTGCTGCTATTTTAAAAAATGATAACTGTGCTTTATATGGACATGTTGTTACTGGTAGTTAAAATGTAACAATAAACACTGTCTTTAAAGTGCCTGAGATTCCTAAGAAGCCAGAGGAGAAAATTCCTGTGCCTATTCCTAAAAAAGAGAAGGCTCCACCAGCTAAAGGTACATCTCTTTAGAACCCATCAGTAGGATAATACAATAACTCACTGTGTCTATAACTTGGGGAGAGCTGGCAGTTCTTTCCCCATGACCATATTAACAGTATTAATGCCGAGATAAGAACCACTCCACTGGTCACAGGAGCAGTTTATCCTGCATTTGTCTCTGAATTTTACCATCGAAGCATACTTCTGCTCAACACTTGGCTCTTCCTCTGTAGTAGAAAGTTCTTTCCTGGGAGAGAAATTCTTTTTGCAGTGTCAAAATTGCCAAAACCATTATTTACCAGGCATTGTGTATTGTCTTTATCACGAGTCCATGTGTTTTTCTTTTTTGGTGTTTTTTAATTTTAATTTTCATGTATTTTCTCACCTTTGTGTTGTGCCTCTTATAATTTTCAATCTTAAAGTGAAAGTATTAAAATATCAGTGCCTGTGGCTCAGTGAGTAGGGCGCTGGCCCCATATACTAAGGGTGGTGGGTTTGAACCCAGCCCTGGCCAAACTGCAACAAAAAAAATAGCTGGGCGTTGTGGCAGGCGCCTCCAGTCCCAGCTCCTCCAGAGGCTGAGGCAAGAGAATCGCCCAAACCCAAGAGCTGTAGGTTGCTGTGAGCTGTGACACTACAGCACTCTACAGAGGTGACAAAGTGAGACTCTGTCTCTAAAAAAATATATAAATATCTGTGATGCTTCAATTAAGGCCTTAAATTCCTGGCCTTAAATTCTCACTTATAAGTGAAAAATCTGACACTAAGTCGATTTGATTATCTTCAAAGTTCCTGAAGTGCCCAAAAAACCTGTGCCGGAGGAGAAAGTACCAGTACCAGTTCCTAAAAAGGTGGAAGCACCACCTGCCAAAGGTACGTGAATTTTCAGTGTCGCCAATTTTTTTATTTCATATTTGCATGTGGGCAAAAAAATTAATTGGTTCAATTGGTTCAATTGCCTCAGGGAGGCAACTCTTTAGGGCAAACAAAAGATTTTATTTTAAAAATAGAATGCTTCTGAAAATTTCTTTGTCATACTCTTACTACCCTATTTTAGTCTTTCAGAAACTATGCTTGGAGTCAGTATTTGTAATGTTGCATAAAATTTTTCTCTAAATCATTTCTTTAAAGTGCCAGAGGTACCAAAGAAACCTGTGCCTGAGAAGAAGGTGCCAGTTCCCGCTCCTAAGAAAGAAGAACCTCCACCTGCAAAAGGTACCTCACTTCACCATTGAACTTGCATGGAGGGGAGGGGAACTCTCACATTTATTTACATTCACCTACAAATTTCTCCATAATATTGTGTGTTTTTTTGAAAGTGTCTGTCTTGTTACAAATATGTCAGATATTTTGTGACTCTTTTTCATCTCTATCACTCTAAGACATTATAAAAGAATACATTTTTAAAAACAAATATTATCTTTAAAGTGCCAGAGGTGCCCAAGAAGCCCATCCCAGAAGAAAGGAAACCAACACCTCTTCTGAAAAAAGTGGAAGTTCCACCACCCAAAGGTACATTAATCTCTAGCAGAACCAGGGTAAAAGGACAAACTAACTGGTGTTACACAGCCCCTTTCATTATTACTAATGCTTAATATTTATGTTCGTAATTGATGCTTCATGGTCAAGAAATATTTACTTTTCATGCTTTCTCATTGTCTTGAGTATTTCACGTAAGAGTGATGTTTGTACCATTGAATAAATATCTTTAAAGTGCCAAAGAAACGTGAAGCAATCCCAGTTCCCGTAGCTCTACCTCAGGAAGAGGAAGAGACATTTGAAGAAGAAATTGTCCCTGAAGAGGAAATTCCACTCGAGGAAGAGGAAGTGCTTCCTGAGGAAGAGGAAATTCCTCCTGAGGAAGAGGAAGTTCCTCCTGAGGAGGAAGAATTTGTACCTGAAGAAGAAGAAGTTCTACCTGAAGAAGAAGTTATTCCAGAAATTAAACCTAAGGTGCCAGCACCTACACCAGGTATAGCAGCTCTTTGTGGAAACTTCAAGGCATCTTTTGTGTTGAATTCTGCTTTTTCATCTTTTTGTTCATCTCCAATTTTATCTGTAATGATTTACTCTCTGTTGTCTAACATCTAAAGCTTAGGAAATAGTCCACCTTCTTATTGTGTGTGTGTGCCTTGTATATCTGTCTATTGTAAATTATCTAAACGTCTTTTCAAATTTCATGCTGTGAAGTGTTATTATATTTAGTTGTGGTCTTGTTCTCATGGGTCTTTTTATTATAGATACAATACTGTATATGTGTTTTTTAATGTCTTAAAAAATGAAATGTTTTTAAGTGCCTGAAGTACCAAAGAAACCTGTACCAGAGAAGAAAGCCCCTGTTCCTGCTCCTAAAAAAGTGGAACCTCCACCCCCACCAAAAGGTACCCCTCCCCCAAGGGAATATACATTTTTCACCCATAGCTTCACCAAATAAACTATGGTGGAACTGAATTTTAGGAAAAATTTTATATATAAAATGGGCAATTGCACTTTTACTTTTAAAAATGTTAAAGAACATTGGACACAACGTAGTATTCAGGAACAAAAGTGAAAGGCAGTTTTGTTCCCAAATGGCCACAGAAGTTCTACTTGATTTTCTACAATTTTATTAAATATCATAGTTTTCATGTGGATATTTACAAAGCTAAATTATCTACAGAAAATATATACCTGAAAAGTATCTATTGAATACATATTCTTAAATTTCATTTTTCAACCATTTATATTAAAGGTCTTCGTAACATCAGACTGGAAAAGGAAAAAGAAAGATATATATTTGATATATATTTATATATCACTGAGGAATAGTTTATGTCTTTTAATACAGAGAGAGAGAAAACATCCAACTAATTTTGATTTTAGCCTTGACTTTGTAGATTGTATTATTCTGAGCAAGTCCTTCAACCAATTGGAGCCTCGAGCTCTTCTCCTATGCTTGAAAATGGATGTACTAATATCACTCCTAGTGGGCTTAGATATTATCGTGAGGATAAAATAAAGGTGTCAAAGTAGTCTATTATTGAATGAATAGTATCAAGATTTAAAAGATTCAATTAGCTCATAGTACAAGACAGAATGAATATATTGGTGCCTAAAAGCTCAATAACATTTTCTGCAACAGGTGATGGTACCATTAAAATAAGCATAACCCTTCCATAAGGCTGTATAGTCATGTAATCAATAAAATGATAAAGCTTGAAATCCTTTATTGGATTTCAGTGATTCAGAAATACTTTAAAGACAATGATTTCATAAATTTCCAATGAAATTTAAATGACTGAAATGATCGCATCTCTCCTCTGATAATCAAATCTGTTGCTGATCCCTTGTACTATAAATCCTCATTATATCACATTTGGGATTCTGGCTATTACAGACCCGTCCTGAGCAAGTGTTGCATGTTGGTCCTTCTGTATATGGGGACATCTTGGGTCTCTCTTTTTGTCCCTCAAAATAAGTTCTTATCATAAAATGATGTCTTTAAAGTGCCTGAAGTTAAGAAGAAAGTACCAGAGAAGAAAGTGGTCATTCCCAAGAAAGAGGAAGCTCCTCCCACCAAAGGTATTGCTATCCCTAAGCCAACTAGACACTGCCATCTTTCCTTCACCTGTAAAAATCAGAACATCCTATTTTAGTGTTAACGCCACTTATATTATTGTTGTGTCTATTGTCTTTGTGTTTGTGAGACTGAAATTATAAAATAAAATAATATCTTTAAAGTGGTACTAAAGAAACCAGTGATACCCAAGAAGCCCGAACCAGAAAAGAAGGTACTTTTTCCTGCTCTTAAGAAAACAGTGGCTCCTCCTGCCAAAGGTACATTATCCCGTAATAGGGATGTGTTTGCCACACTTATATTGAACTGTGCTGCTGTCCAGCAGGACATTCAACATAAATGTGTGCGTTGGGTGGTCTGTCATTCATATTTGTCATTGTGAGTCTGTTACATTCGTTTTATGTCGATTTTTTTCATGTTATGTATTGATGTATTTTATGTTGTTTTTCTACGTACATTATTTCTAAAATATAAAAATACTGAAGTTATAGATCTTTAAGTAACTTAAAAACTAGTCCCTGAAGTACCCACTACTTTTCCTTTAAAAAGAAGTTTGAAGCTCTAGCAATAAAAGGCAGAATATCTCTTTAATGGACCCTTAATCTTAAACCCAAAACCTCTTTATTCTTCTCTCATTGCCTGGTCCTGTGAAATGTCAATCTTGTGTATGTGCATGGTGATATTTACTCTCTTATGTCTAAAGTAGGGAACTTGGTCTTTAGGTGTTCTTATCTGGTTCTTCCATTTTAAGTGCCTAAAACAATCAATATCTTTTAAGTTCCTGAGGTACCAAAGAAAGTGAAAGAAAGACGAATCATTCTCCCTGAAGAAGAAGAAGTTCCACCTGTTGAAGGTAGATGACTATCCAATAAAATAGCATTTTACATTTTACTTATCATTAGCATTTTACATTCTTATCATTGTCTTATCATAATCTAATACTTGAAGGAAGTAACTGTACATTTCACTCCAGGAAATAAGCATACTCAGACTCTAAAAGAAATTATTGTTTACCTGACAGAAATTGAGCAGACAAGCTAATACCATTTGATTCTTCATCTTGCCTGTTCAGCCTGTTTGTTTGTTATTTGTTTTATTTTAAGGAGATTTTTAAAGGGAAACTGTATTTGCTCTGGGAAATTTTTCATTAGAAGACTTGGTTGGCAATTATACAATTAGCTTATCCAAGAGAAATTCCAGTTAATACTGAGTAACTAGTGTAGAAAATCTGACTTCTACGTCTAAGTGGCTGTTTGACTTCAAATAAGCCCACCTCCATTTTTTAAAAAAATCATACTAATTTTTACTTAATTCTCTGGGGTCCTTTCGAATTTGGAAACGCTGTGAAGGACCTAACATATTATGAAGATGCAGTAGTTTTTTGTTGTTTTTTAAGAAATAGTTCCCACAAGCATTTGGAAGGCTGAGTAGTTTTAAGAAATATCATTTTAATGTAATAGTCAAAAGAATTATAAAATAATGTACATAATAATAATCTTGTTAAAGTGCATGAGGAGCCTGAAGAGCCTATTCCAGAAGAGGAGGTCCCAGAAGAGGAGGTCCCAGAAGAGCCACCTAGTGAGGAGGAGGATGAGGAAGAGGCGCCACCTACAGGTATAGCCATTAAACATTTAAAATACTTGGTCCTCCAAAGCTTTCTCTGAATTGTCTAAATCTAGTATTCAATAGTATACTTTTCTGACATCACAGCAATGATAAACTGAAGATTAATTATTCCTGGCACCTTAATCATAGCATTTTTACAGTCTTCTCAGTTGGCAGTTTTATCAGTCTTATCAGGTTAATTTTTTCTGGACAAGACCTATTGTAATACTTCCTCCTTGATTTCTGTCATTAATTTTATTTTCGATATTAATGTGGGGATAAATATATTTCTGTGGTGAAAGTGTTCACTCTTTAGAATAATTCCTGAAGACTGTGACATCATTCACATAATCGCATAATGTTTGCTTACAGGATTTCTAAGTAACATCCTTCACTCTTCTAGAGTCATTACTCCATATACATTAGTTTCATTTAGATTGCTAATATCTTTTTAGAATAAGTCAATTTTCGTGTTGTTTATTTTTTGGTATCTGGGTGGTGTTCTGTTCATTCTATGTCATTTTCAAAGTGTCCATAAAATATCTTTTAAGTGCCTGAAGAGGTTAAGAAAGCCGTACCTGAAGTGCCGACTCCCATTCCTAAAAAAGTGGAAGCCCCACCAGCTAAAGGTATAGCAAGTCTTGCCTAATATCTTAAAATTCACATTCACTTTCTTTCTAAAATACAAATGTGTTTTCTATCACTGTTTTCTTACAGTAAATTAAATAGCAAACTGATTAAGGACTAGCAACTTGTTCCATTTCCTTAACTTTTTCTGGAATGTTAATGGATGATTATGGGCATGTATTTGTGTGTACATTATTCTAGAAGCTTCTTAAATAGCTGAAAATTGTAATGTGATAGTATATCTCTTTATACATATATGTATAACAATGGAACCCTCTTGCCCCCAATCTATTGATAGTTTTTAATCTACTACATAAGTAGAGTTTTCTCATCTATTAAAATTATTTTTATTATATTTATTGTTTCATGGAAAAAAATCTGGTTGAATGCTTGAATAATAGCTATTTTAAAGAGCATCACGTTCCTTTTATAAAATTCTGCCTAGCATTCAAGGTTACTATGAAATGTCTACTTTTCATTGCTTCCTAACTCAAGTAATGCTTCAGGCAGTGTCCCTAAGCAATTAGATTATGCTGTCCCTATCACAGCAAACTTTTCAGCAAATGCAATAGGCCCCAAGAGAACATGAGGCCCCTGTCAGACCTCAAAAACTCAAGAATGGTAATCACTTCAAAAAAGTCTTCATCAAATTAATAATAGTAGAAATGGGCCTAATATTGGTAACCTTTGCAATTTAAAAAATAGAATGAAATAGAATAGCACAGGTTCTTTGTGGGCGTTCCTTTTTCTAAGGGGAGGTTCACAAATGAGTGATTTAGGAAAGTATCTTTTTTGCCTCTGTATTTTTCCAATAGTACAGAGTGATTGCCTATTTGGTTATTGTAATGTTGATGTTGTTTCTGATGTTTTTATTTCGTGTTCATTATTGAGCATTGTCAGCTACCTAAAATGCCTAATATCTTTAAAGTGCCAAAGAAGGTTCCTGAGGAGAAAGTACCCGTTCCTGTTGAGAAAAAAGAGGCCCCTCCAGCCAAAGGTACTTCTCTTTTAAACCTGAACTTCTTCTTTTCTATTTCTTCATTAAAACGTGTGTGCTTTGTTGTCTTAATTGTTCCTGATGTCTTTTGTCTATGAACGCTTGCCCTTAACTGTCCTAAATATTAAAACCATATCTTTAAAGTTCCCGAAGTACAAAAGAAAATCCCAGAAAAGAAAGTCCCAGAAAAGAAAATCCCAGAGAAGAAAGTTCCAGAAAAGAAAATCCCAGAAAAGAAAGTCCTTCTGCCCAAAAAAGAAGCTGTTCCACCAGCTGAAGGTATTTTGGGAAAGCTCTCTGATTTTCATGTATTGTTGCGTGCAAGCCTTTCTTAGGTTTTAAAAAAAAAAATACATTTTGAATTTACATCTTTGTTTCTTCTGTGTTTAAAAGATAAAACTTTTAAAATAGCTGCTCTTTCAGGGAGAACTGTCCTTGAAGAAAAAGTATCTGTTGGCTTCCACCGAGAGGAAGTAGTAAGAGAAAGACTAGAATTAGAACTAGTAGAAGCAGAAGTAGAAGAAAATCTTGAAGAAGAGTTCCATGAAGTTGAAGAATATTTTGAAGAAGAAGAATTCCATGAAGTAGAAGAATTCATCAAAGTAGAAAAACGTAGATTTGAAGAAGAACACAGAGTTGAAACAGTCCACAGGGTAGTAGAAGTTTTAGAGGCCGAAGAAGTGGAAGTCTACGAAAAACCCAAAGCTCCACCTAAAGGTAGATGGAATTTTACAGATGTGACAAATTCTTAATGTCTTGTCAAACTAACTTTCTTTACAAAGTATATTTTGTGTTCAGTTTGGAACATTAGAAACCTCATGAAATATTTTATGCACGAGTTTAAACTACTTGATTCAAAGATTACTATCATGTAGAGATAAACCACACAGAGAGTAATTTTAGTAAGACAGTAATATTTAATATGTACTTATCCAAAGGCATCGCTCTATGAAATTAGGGATTCTTTTTAAAATATGATGGATAATGTTAACATGATTGTTACAGGTACCAAAAATAACTGACCAGTGTCATTAGTTAAATGAAAAAAGAAACTCTTCAGTTCACTGAAAAATGTACATGTTCAGGCAAAATAACCACTGCTTTGTTAAAGTTTCAGTTAACTGTTCAAGAACTGATAGTTATTTATCAGAAATCTTTGTTATTTTGTACTTTCATTAGAGAAATAACATTAAGGAAGTGAAATGTGTTTGTAATGGTACCTGCATTCTAGTATATTCTGAGGATAAACTATAGCACAAGTAAGTTCTCTTCGATACCCATATTAATATATGTGTGTAATACGAAGGCATATAGAGATATATGTATGTAGTAAATCTATAATATAGATGATATTTAGCAATATCAAATCTCTTTTGGAAGTAGGTATATTGTAAACTCAAAAAATATAAAGAGTTAAGGCGTTTTGTGAATCCTCATTGTTCTAACTTTCATAGTAATACTCTAAAATACTTCAAGACCTTATTCTAAAGCAAAACACTAATATCTTTGAAGGGCCTGAGATATCCAAGAAAATCATCCCTCCAAAAAAACCACCCACTAAAGTTGTTGCTCAAAAAGAGCCACCAGCTAAAGGTATCTTAATGGTGAAAAATTACTTACCTACCTTTACATAGGGAGGATACCTATGTAAAGCCTTTGGGGTGATTACACGTTTTGCATTCCACGTGGTTTTCTTCTGTGTTTTGTGTTTTTGAAATTTCTAAAACAAACTAATATCATTAAAGCGCTGAGGGGAAATTCTACCAAAGATAAGACCGTCACTGTTGTTCTACCTAAAACAACCAAAGCAAATATCCCTCTTAACAAAAGGGTGAACCCATTTTTCCTTCTTTGGGGCTGTTCGATTATGTATTCACTAATATTCTTACTGATAAACTTATGTTTTTCTATTCATGATTAATTAACCTAGTAAATGTAAATATATTGTGAGTATGTGGGGGGTTGTGAATATGTGTTTACTGTCCTTTGCTGATTTTTGTAAATCTCTTGACTTTCATGACAGAAATCAAAAACAGCATTTAATGAATAACATAAATTATGTCTGTAAAGTCTCTGAAGCACCAAGAAAGTTATCACTGACAAGAAATACCAGCTCTTCTGCTTAGAGATAGCACAAGCTGAACATGTATTGTTAATTTTTCTTGTCAAGGCTTGGCACCTGTAGCTCAACGGGCTAAAGCGCCAGCCACATACACCTGAGCTGGTGGGTTCGAATCCAACCTGGGCCTGCCAAACAACAATGACAGCTGCAACCAAAAAATGGCC
>CAUYON010002399.1:0-55059 GCA_963573935.1 Arctocebus calabarensis | reverse complement strand
GAAAACATTTGTATTCTGCATTTAGTAGGTTTCACCTGTTGGTGATGTATCTATTAAAGTCTTTGGCCCATTTTTTAACTGGGTAGTTTGTTATCTTATTGTTGAGTTTAAGAGGGTTTTTTCTTATTGTTGTTATATTCTGAATAACAAAAAAAATTTTTTTTGGCTTATAAACATTGTAATTTTATTTTTCACAGTTTTTAAGGTAACTAACTCCAAGATGAAAACACTGGAAGATTTAGTGCCTGGTTAGGGCTTGTTTCGAAGGTACCTTCTAGTCATATCTTCATATGGTGGAAAGAGCAAAATAGTTTCCTGGGTCCTATAGTAAAAGGAACACTGATCTTATTCATGGGGGCTCCTGCTAAATACTTGCCCAAAGTCTCATCAACTAAGATAATCACATGAGTGATCACGCTTTTTATTTTTTGTGCAGTTGTTTGTTTTGGATCAGAGGCTTGCTCTGTCCTCAAGATTGGAGTTCAGTGGCAGGATCATAGCTCCCTACAAGCTCCAACTTCCAGATTCAAATGACTCTCCTGACTCATTGGAATAGAGTCACATGCCACCGTGATGGATGACAAACCTCTACAAAACATGTCTTTTGCCAATAGTTTCTCTAAGTCTATACCATGTGTTTTCATTTTCTTGACAGTGTCTTTGCAGAACAAAAATTCTAATTTTAATGATGTCTTCCCAGCTTATTAGCTTTTTTTTTTTAATGGATCTAGATTTTTCTCTGACATTATCCTTTAGGAGTTTTATAGTTTTGCATTTTATATTTAGTTCAGTGATCCATGTTGAGTTCATTTTTTGAAGGGTGTGAGTCCGTGTTTAGATTCACTTTTTGGCATGTGGAAGTCCACTAGTTTCAGCACCATCTTTTCTTCATCATATTGCTTTTGCTTCTTTGTTAAAGATCAGTTGACCATGTTTTTGTGGGTCTATTTTTGAAGCTTCTGTTCCATTGGTCTATTTGTCTCTTTTTCACCAATACCAACTGTCTTGATTACTGTAGCATTAACATGAATTTGAAGTTAGTTTAGGGTCAAACTGACAACTTTGTTCTTCTCCAATTTGTTGGCCATTGTGGGTATTTTGCTGCTGCAGATACTTTGTTGATGCCTCTGAAATGATGTGCTGGGATTTTGGAATATATAGATCAAGTTGGGAAGAATTGAGATCTTGATTCAATATTGATTCCGTCTAATCATGAATAAGGTATATCTCTTTGTTTATTTACTTATTTCATTCTATTGTCAAAGTGTTGTAGTTTTCCTCATAATAGATCTGGTATATATTTTGTTATATATATATATATATATATATATGTAATTCATTTCTAGGGGTGCTAATGTAAATGGTATTGTGTTTTTAATTTTAAATTCCACTTGTTCATTGATGGCAAACAGGAAAGTAATTCACTTTTGTATATTACCCTTGTATCTAGCAACCTTGCTATAATTGCTTACACCAGAAATTTTTTTTGTTGATTTTTTTTGAATTTTCCACATAGATAATCATGTCATATAAAACAAAGACAGTTTTATTTCTTCTGTTCCAATCAGTACATATGTCTTTTCCTTTTCTTTTCTTATTACATTTGGCAGGACTTCTAGTACAGTGTTGAAAAGAAGTGATAAGAGAAGCATCCTTGCCTTGTTCCTGAAAGTAATGGTAAAGCATCTAGTTTTTAGCATTAAGTATGATATTACTTGTAGATTTTTTGTAGATATGCTTTGTCAAGTTGATAAGTTCTCTATTTTTCGTTTGCTGAGAGTTTTTTAAAAAATCTGAAAAATAATTTTTCTGTGTCTATTAATATGTGTATGATCATGTGATTTTTCTTCTTGAACCTGTTGATATGATGGATTACCTTGACTGATTTTTACTTTCTTTTTTTCTTTTTTAAAGAGAAGGTATCACTGTATCACCCAGGCTGGTCTTAAATTCCTGACATCAAGGGATCCTGGTACCTCAGACCCCTAGTAACTGGGTCTGTAGGCATGAGCCACCATACCTGGCTTGAATGTTAAACCAGCCTTGCATACCTGGAATAAGTCCCACTGGTTGTGGTGTATAATTGTTTTTATACATTGTTAGATTTGATTTGCTAATATTTTAGTGAGGATTTTTGTGTCTATGTTCATGAGAGATATTGATCTGTGGTTTTCTCTTAATGCTTTTGTCTGGTTTTAGTATTAGAGTGGTGGTGGCTTTATAGAAATAATTAGGAAGTAGTCTCCTAGCTTCTACCTTCTGAAAGATATTATAGAGAATTGGTATAATTTCTTCCATTAATATTTTCTAGAATCTACCAGTGAACCCATCTGGGTCTGGTGTTTTCCATTTTAGAAGATTATTAAATAAAGATTCAATTTCTTTAATAGATATGGTTGTATTCAGATTGTCTACTACTTGTGTGATTTTTGGCAGTTTGTGCCTTCCAATATATTGGCTCACTACACCTAGGTTATCAAATTTATGGTCATAGAGTTATTAATTGTGTTTCTTGATTACCCTTTTAACGTTCATGGGATCAGTAATGATGTTCTCTCTTTCATTTTTGACATCAGTCATTTGTGTTCTTTTTTTTCTTAGCCTGGTATAAGCTTATCAATTTCATTATCTTTTCAAAGAATTAGCTTCTGATTGCATTGATTTTCTTTTATTAATTTTCTCCTTTTGATTTCATTATTATCTACTCTATTTTATGTTATTTCTCTTCTCTGCTAACTTTCAATTTACTTTCTTGTTTGGTTTTCTAATTTCCTAAGATAGAAGATTAAGTGATTGATTTTTAGGTTCTTATCTAACATTCAATGCTATAAATTTCCCTCTGAGTATTGCTTTCAGTTGATCCCACAAATTTTTTTTTTATAGTCAATATACTTTTATTTTTACCTACATGTGTATCCTTTGTTATGCTTTTTATTACTTCCTGTGATTATTTTTCTTTAGTCTGAAGTTTCTTTACTCTTTCTTGCCTAGTAACAAAATTTCTTAGCTTTTGTGTAATTTTTTTTTTTTTTATTAAATCATAGCTGCGAGCACTAGTGCAATCAAGGGATACAATGGGTTGATTTCATATACAATCTGAAATGTTTTCTTTTCTTTTTTTTTTTGAGACAGAGCCTCAAGCTGTTGCCCTGGGTAGATTGCCGTGGCATCACAGCTCACAGCAACCTCCAATTCCTGGGCTCACGCGAGTCTCTTGCCTCTGCCTCCCAAGTACCTGGGACTACAGGCACCCGCCACAACACCTCGCCATTTTGGTGTTGCAGTCAACATTGTTATTTGGCGGGTTCAGGCTGGATTCAAACCCACCAGCTCAGGTGTACGTGGTTGGCGCCTTAGCCCATTGAGCCACAGGCGCCGAGCCCAATCTGAAATGTTTTCATCAAAGTGTTTAACATAGCCTTCCTGGCATTTTCTTAGTTATTGTATGAAGACATTTGCATTCTACATTTAGTAAGTTTTGCCTGTACCCTTCTAAGATGCACCATAGGTGTGGCCCCACAAATTACCCTCCCTACACCCCAGCCTCGCCATTCCCCTCCCCTCACTTGCCCCTTTCCCCATATTCTTGTGCTATAGTTGGGTTATAGCCTTCATATGAAACCTATAAATTAGCTTCATAGTAGGGCTGAGTACATTGGATACTTGTTCTTCCATTCTTGGGATACTTTGCTAAGAAGAATTTGTTCCAGCTCCATTCATGTAAACATGAAAGAGGTAAAGTCTCCATCTTTCTTTAAGGCTGTGTAATATACCATGGTATCACAATTTATTAATCCATTTGTGGGTAAATGGCACTTGGGTTTCTTCCATGACTTAGCAATGATGAATTGGGCTGCAATGAACATTCTGGTACAGATGTCTTTGTTACAATGTGATTTTTGGTCTTCTGGGTATATACCTAGTAGAGGAATTATAGGATCGAATGGCAGGTCAATTTTTAGAACTCTAAGTATTCTCCAAACATCTAGTTCTTCTTTAAAGGTTTGGTAGAATTCTAACGTGAAGCCATCTGGTTCCAGGGCTTTTCTTTTTAGGGAGTTTTGTTTTTATATAGTTGATGCTATTTCAGAATTTGATATGGGCCTGTTCAACATTTCCACTTCATTCTGGCTAAGTCTTGGTAGGTGGCATGCTTCCAACTATTGATCAATTTCCTTCAGATTTTCGTATTTCTGAGAGTAAAGTTTTTTGTAATATTCATTAAGGATTTTTTGAATTTCTGAGGGGCTTGTTATTATTTCATCTTTACCATTTTTGATTGAAGAAATTAGAGATTTTATGCTTTTTTTATTGGTTAGGTTAGCCAAAGGTTTATCTATTTTACTGACATTGTCAAAAACCAACTTTTTGATTTATTGATCTGTTGTATAATTCTTTTGTTTTCAATTTCATTTAATTCTGCTTATTAAATTTTGGTTATTTCTTTTCTTCTGCTCAGTTTGGGGTTAGAATATTCTTCCTTCTCCAGTTGTTTAAGATGTCCAATTAAGTTGTCAACTTCCTCTCTTTCTGTTTTCTTGAGGAAAGCTTTCAGTGCTATAAATTTCCCTCTTAAGATTGCCTTTTCATTATCCCAGATGTTCTGATAATTTTTGTCTTCATTGTCATTTTTTTCCATAAATTTGGTAATTTCCTTCTTAATCAAGTCAATGCCCCATCTATCCTTCAGCATAATGTTTTAGCTTCCATGTTTTTGTATGAGTATGCATATTCCTTTTGTTATTGAGTTGAACTTTTATTCTATGGTGGTCTGAGAAGATGGAAGGAATAATTTCTATTCTTTTAAATTTGCTGAGGTTGGACTTGTGACCTAGGATGTGATCAATTTTGGAGTATGTTTTGTGGGCTGATAAGAAGAATGTGTATTCAGTTTTGTTGGGATGAAATGTTCTGTAGATGTCTGTTAATCCAAATGTTGTATGGTTAAGTTTAAATCTAAAATTTCTTTGCACAGCTTCTTTTTGGAAGATCTATCCAGCACTGCTGAAGGGGTGTTAAAATCTGACTACTATGGAACTGAAGGTAATCAAGTTGCTCATGTCTGTTAGCATTTCTCTTATAAATTGAGGTGCATTCTTGTTGGGTGCATAAATATTAATAATTTAAATCTCATCATATTGAGTAGTACCTTTAAGAAATATGAAGTGTCCATCCTTATCTTTCTTTATTTTGGCTGTTTTAAGGTGTATTGTATCTTTGAATAAGATTGATACACCTGCTTTTTTCTGCTTTCCATTTGCCTGGAATATAGATGACCATCTCTTCACCTTGAGTCTAAATTTATCTTTTAAGGTAAGATGAGTTTCTTGAATTCAACAGATATTGGGCCTGTGTTTTCGTATACAGTCAGCCAACCTGTGCCTCTTTAGAGGACAATTTAAAACATTCACATTTATAGAAAATAATGATAAATCTTTAGAAAGTCCAGTGGACATTTTTAATCCTTTCATCACTGTAGAAGTTGGAATTTGATAAAAAAGTTTCTCGGTGAGTTTACTTTTGTGAAGGATTACACTGGTCATTATGGAGGCTAGGTCTCAGAATAACTTGGAGAGCTGGTTTAGTTACAGCAAATTTCTTCAACATGTGAATGTCATTAAAGTATTTAATTTCTCCACCATAAAAGAAACTCAGTTTACCTGGGTACAGGATCCTAGGTTGAAAGTTAATTTGTTTTAGGATATTGGAAGTCGATGACCAGTCTCTTCTAGCTTGAAAGGTTTGATCAGAGAGATGTGTAGTTATTTTAATATTCTTCCCCTTGTAGGTGATGGATTTCTTACGTCTGGCAGCTTTCAGAATTTTCTCCTTCATATTAACTTTAGTGAAGTTAATTATAATGTGCCTTGAGGATGACTTATTTGGGTTGAGTCATGCTGGGGTTCTGAAATTGTCTGCTATCTGAACTTCAGAATCTCTTGACAAGTCTGGAAAGTTCTCTTTCATAATCTCATAGAGAAGAGACTCTGTGCCTTGTGATGCCAGTTCGTCATTTTCAGGTATCCCTATAAGGTGAATATGGTTATCTTTGAGTTATCCCAGAGCTGTCTGAGGGAATGATCTGTTTTTAACTTCCATTTCTCTTCTTCTTTTTAGGTTTGGGTGCGTCTGAAAGCTTTGTCTTCAATGTCATAAATCCTTTCTTCTGCTTGCTCCATTCTGTTGCTGAGGGATTCTACTGTGTTCTCAGATCTTTGAAGGCTACAATTTCTTGTCTCAATCTGTCAAAATCTTTGGTCATTTTGTCTTTGAATTCACTTAATTCTTGAGACATCTTTTGGATTACTGCTTAAAATTCTAGTTGCATCTTTTTCCTCAATTCTGTTGTATCTTATTTGCTATCCAGATTTGGAATTAAATTTCTGACAGCTCAGCTATTTGTTTATGTGGTGTCTCCTTTATCATTCCTTGGGGGAGTTGATCTGCTCTGATTATTCATATTGCCATAGTTTTTCCATTGATTCCACACCATGATTATTTTTCGCCATTTCCTCTGGCTATCCTCAGATTTGGAGAGGTGTCTCTCCAAGTTTGGACCCTGGTTGATCTCTCTATTGTTGGAAGATTTGTAGGAAGTGACCTAGTGTAGTTCCTCTAGGGCTGTCCCAGCCAGGGAGTTGTGGTTGTGGGAGCAGCTCCAGAGTGGAGCATGTCACACACGGATCCAGCAGCAGGGCTGGGGATGGTGCCCATGGTTCTGACAATGCCTGGCTCCCAGTGGCTTTGGGAACTAGAATAGATGGCTCCAGCAGATTCTGGTCAGGCAGAGGTCTCTGCAGAGAGGCAGGTAGGGCCTCGGAGGGAGGGTGCGGGGTCGCACGATTTCCCAAGTCCCTGGCCAGATGGACAGAGCTGGTGAGGATGCAGGGAGGGCACTGGAGGGAGGACCTGGGTTGTGCAGCTATAAGAGACCTTGGCTGGGGCAGCACTGGCCAAGGCAGGCTTGGTGGTCTTGGTAGTGCAGCCTGTGGTGGAGTCTTGTGCATTTGCCGGAGTCCTTGGAGTGGGGCAGGCCTGGGTGCTGAGGCGACACAGCCTGCGTAGGCATTGCTCACACCCGCCATAGTCCCTAGAGCAGGGATGTCCTGGGTATCAAGGCGGCGTAGCCCATGCGGGGTCTCTCATGGCCACCAGTGTCACTGATGGGGGGTGGGCCTGGGTGTGGAGAAGGTGCGGTAAGCGGCAGGTTCCTCACACCTACTGGTGTCTCTGGGGTGGGGCAGGCCTGGTTGTCGAGTTGGTGCGACTCTCTCATGCCAGCCAGTGTTGCAGGCAGGAGGCAAGCCTGGGTCCCGAGGTTGCACGGCCCACGGTGGGGTCACTCATGCCCACCACCATCCCTGGAGTTGGGCGGACCTGGGTCCCGAGGCTGCACGTCCTGCGATGGGGTCACCCCCTCCTGTCCCAGTCCCTGCAGTGATGTGGACCTGGGTCCTGAGGCCACGTGGCCTGTGCCGGGGTCACTCCCTCCCGCTGCAGTCCCTAGAGTAGGGCATACCTGGGTCCTGAGGCTTCTCAGCCTGCGGTGGGTCTCTCCTGCCCACCACAGTCCCTGGAGTGGGGTAGACCTGGGTCCCAGAGCTGTGTGGGCTGCTGCAGCATTGTTCCCATCCACCGCAGTCCCTGGAGTGGGGTGGCCTGGGTGCTGAGCTGGAGTGACCCATGGCAGGGTGGTACACTGGGGTTCCTGGCTGGGGGTAGCTGTTGTGAAGGGAGAGGCTCGGTGAAGCCCCCAGAATCCTTTGCCTTGGTCTAGCAGATAAAGAGTGGAGGTGCTGCTCCAGAACCTCCTCCCAGAGTCTCAGCAGGGGTTAGGCTTCTGGTTCATAAGGTAAGGGGTGAAGGGCATACTGGAACTTCAGAATGGTTGGGAAAACTAGTTCAAATTTTCTGCCTACTGAGAGAATGTTCAGAGTCACAGTGGGGGAATAATCCCCACTTCCCACAGCACCTTCCCATGGGGTAGGACAAGAGGGCCACAGTTCACTGTTCATCTATAGAAAACCCGCAGGAGTAAATGAAGAGAAAAGAAGAAAGGAAACAGAAAGCAAAAAAGAGCACAGCTTTCTTGGGGGAGGGGATGGATACTTTTCCTTTCAGATGAATTTTGTACCTGAAGGTTGCTTTCTTGGAGTCTCAGTCTGTCTCAGCAAAGTTGATCTGAAGCTATCACTTCTCTCTCGACTGGGCTCCCAGTCTTCAGCTTAGTTGAGCATATTCTGGTTGTTATCCTTCCCCTTGGTCAGGAGCCTCTCTTGGGAGCTCCTTCTAGTCAGCCATCTTGCCCCTCCCTGGCCTCACTTTTTGTATCCATTCAGCCAACCTGTGCCTCTTTAGAGGACATTAATCGAGAATATTGGTAATCTTTTGAAAATCTGATAGACATTTTTAATCCTTTCACAACTGTGAAGTTAGAATTTGATCAAAAGTTTGTGAGTGGTTTTACTTTTATGGTGGGGGATTACGCTGGTCTGGAGGATAGTTCTGAGAATATCCTGGAGAGCTGGTTTAGTTATGGAAAATTTCTTCAACATTTGGATGTCATTAAAGTATTTAATTTCTCCATCATAAATGAAACTCAGTTTAGCTTGAAACAGGATCCTGGGTTGAAAGTTATTTTGTTTTAGGACATTAAAAGTCGAGGACCACCCTCTTTTAGCTGAAACGTTTCAGCAGAGAGATCTGCAGTTATTCTAATGTTCTTCCCTTTGTAGGTAATGTTTTCTTATGTTGGGCTGCTTTTAGAATTGTCTCCTTCATATTAACTTTAGTGAAATTGATTATGATGTGTCTGGGAGATATTTTATTTGGGTTGAGTCGTGCTGGAGTTCTGAAACTGTCTGCTGTCTGAATTTCAGAAACTTTTGGTATGTCTGGAAAGTTCTCTTTCATAATCTCATGAAGAAGTGACTTTGTGTCTTGTGAAGCTGCTTCATCGCTTTTGGGGATCCCTATGAGGCAAATATTAGTTTTCTTCAAATTATCCCAGAGCTCTCTGAGAGAGTGATCTGTTTTTGCCTTCCATTTTTCTTCCTCTTTGGAGGTTTGGGAGCATTCAAAAGATTTGTCTTCAATGTAAGAAATCCTTTCTTCTGCTTGCTCCATTCTGTTACTGACACCATTCAATATGATATTGGCTGTGGGTTTGCTGTAGATGGCCTCTATTAGTTTAAGAAATGTCCCTTCTATACCAATTTTTTAAAATGTTCTAATCATGAAGGGATGCTGGATATTGTCAAAAGCTTTTCTGCATCAATTGAGAGAATCATATGGTCTTTATTTTAAAATTTGTTTATGTGCTGAATTACATTTATAGATTTACGTGTATTGAACCAGCCTTGAGATCCTGGGATAAAGCCCACTTGGTCATGGTGTATAATTTGTTTGATGTGTTGCTGGATTCTGTTTGCTAGGATCTTGTTGAACATTTTTGCATCAATATTCATTAGTGATATTGGTCTATAATTTTCTTTCCTTGTTGGGTCTTTCCCTGGTTTAGGGATCAAGGTGATGTTTGCTTCATAGAATATATTGGGTAGTATTCCTACTTTTTCTATATTTTGGAAGAGGTTTAGTAATATAGGTACTAGTTCCTCTTTAAAGGTTTGGTAGAATTCTGACGTGAAGCCATCTGGTCCCAGGCTTTTCCTTTTAGGGAGATTCTGTATTTTTGATGCTATTTCAGAACTTGATATAGGCCTGTTTAAAATTTCCTCTTGGTTCTGGGTAAGTCTTGGTAGGTGGCATGCTTTCAAATACTTTCAGATTTTCATATTTCTGAGGGTACAGTTTCTTGTAGTATTCATTGAGGATTTTTTTTATTTCTGAGGGGTCTGTTGATATTTTGTTTTTACCATTTCTGATTGAAGAAATTAGAGATTTACTCTTTTTTTCCTGGTTAAGTTAGCCAAAGGTTTATCTATCTTATTGACCTTTTCAAAAACCAACTTTTTGGTTTATTGATCTCTTCTATAATTTGTTTGTTGTCAATTTCGTTTAATTCTGCTCTAATTTTGGTTATTTATTTTCTTCTGATGGGTTTAGGGTTGGAATGTTCTTCCTTCTCCAGTTGCTTGAGATGTCCCATTAAGTTGTTAACTTCCTCCCTTTCTGTTTTCTGGAGGAAGGCTTGCAGTGCTATAAATTTCCTTCTTAGGACTGCCTTTGCAGTATCCTACAAGTTCTGGTAATTCGTGTCTTCATTGTCATTTTGTTCCAAAAATCTGGTAATTTCCTTCTTAATCTCATCTATGACCCATCTATCCTTCAGGATAACGTTATTTAGCTTCCATATTTTTGTATGAGTTTGTAGATTCCTGTTTTTGTTGAGTTCAAGTTTTATTCCATGGTGGTCTGAGAAGATGCAGGGAATCATTTCTATTCTTTTAAATTTGCTGAGGTTAGACTTGGGTCCTAAGATGTGATCAATTTTAGAGTATGTTCCATGGGCTGATGAGAAGAATGTGTATTCAATTTTATTAGGATGAAATGTTCTGTAGATGTCTGTTAACTCCAGATGTTGAATATTTAAGTTTTAATCTAAAATTTCTTTACTTAGCTTCTTCTTAGAGGATCTATCCAACACTGCTAAAGGAGCATTAAAATCTCCAACTACTATGGAGCTGGAGGAAACCAAGTCACTCATGTCTATTAGAGTTTTTCTTATAAATTGAGGTGCATTCTGGTTGGGTGCATAAATATTAATAATTGAAATGTCATCATATTGAGTATTACCCTTAACAAATATGAAATGTCCATCTTTATCCTTCCTTACTTTGGTTGGTTTAAAGCCTGTTGTATCTGCAAATAAGATTGCAACACCTGCTTTTTTCTGTTTTCCATTTGCCTGGAATATAGATGACCATCCCTTCACTTTGAGTCTAAATTTTTCTTTTAAGGTAAGATGTGATTCTTGTATGCAGTAGATATCAGGCCTGAGTTTTTGTATCCAGTCAGCCAACCTATGCCTCTTTAGAGGACAATTTAAGCCATTCACATTAATTGAAACCAATGATAAATCTTGAGAAGATCTAATGGACATTTTTAATCCTTTTGTCGCTGTGTGATTTGGACTTTGATAAAATGTTTCTGGATAAGTTTACTTTTGCGTTGGTGGATTACACTTGTCCTTATGGAGAATAGGTCTGAGAATATCCTGGAGAGCTTGTTTAGTTATGGCAAATTTCTTCAACATGTAGGTGTCATTAAAGTATTTAATTTCTCCATCATAAATGAAGCTCACTTTAGCCTGATACAAGATCCTGTGTTGACAGTTATTTTGTTTTAGTAGATTAAAACCCGATGACCATTTTCTTCTTGCTTGAAAAGTTTGATCAGAGAGATCTGCAGTTGTTCTAATATTCATCCCCTTGTTTGTTATTGATTTCCTGCATCTCGTTGCTTCCAAAATTTTCTCCTTCTTATTTTCTTTAGTGAACTTAATTATGATGTGCCTGGGGGATGTCTTATTCGGGTTGAATTGTGCTGGGGTTCTGAAACTGTCTGCTATCTGAATTTCAGAATCTCTTGGTGTGTCTGGAAAGTTCTCTTTCTTAATCTCATGAATAAGGGATTCTGTGTCTTGTGAAGCTCCTTCATCACTTTCGGGGATCTCTATGAGGCGAATATTGGTTTTCTTCGAGTTATCCAAGAGCTCTCTGAGAGAATGATCTGTTTTTGCCTTCTGTTTCTCTTGCTCTTTGGAGGTTTGAGAGTGTTCGCAAGCTTTGTCTTCTGTGTTGGAAATCCTTTCTTCTCCTTGTTGCATTCTGTTACTGAGGGATTCTACTGAATTTCTCAGATCTTTACGGGTTGCAACTTCTTGTCTCAGTGTGTCAAAGTCTTTGCTCATTTTGTCTTTGAATTCGTTGAATTCTTGAGACATCTTTTCGGTCATCTTTTGAATTGCTGCTTGAAATTCTAATTCCATCATTTCCTCCATTCTGCTGATCTTGTTTGCAATCCAGATTCTGAATTCGATTTCAGACATCTCAGCAATTTGCCTATGCAGGGGATCTTGTGCTGTGTCGGCTTTGTTGTTACTTGGAGGGGTTGGTCTACTCCGATTATTCATATTGCCAGAGTTTTTCTGTTGATTCCACCCCATGGTTGTTTTTCACCATTGCATGGTTTCCCAGGAAGAAGGCTGGCCTGCGGAGGCCCCGTGGGTGCCAGGCAGAGGCCCTCGCAGTTGCCGGGAGTGACCCTGGCCAGGGGTCTGGCAGTCATGGGCAGAGTCCCTGGCAGAAAGCAGAATTAAAGAAGCCCGGCAAGTGTGGGATGCAGGACCAGGTGGTTGCCAGGGGAGTCCCTGGCTAGGGGCAGGCCTGCAGAGGCCCCATGTGTGCCAGTTGGATGCCCACGCATTTGCAGGTACTTTTCCTGACCAGGCTCAGATCTGTGGGAGTCCTGCAGGTGCCAGGTTGAGACCTGCACAATAGCTAGGGGAATTCCTGGCTGGGGACAGACCTGCAGAGTCCTGGCAGTTGCTGACAAGTCTGTAGCAGATGGCGGGCCTGCAGAAGTCCAGCAAGCATGTGGTGCAGGGGCAGGTGGTCACTGGGGGAGTTCCTTCCCTGGGGTGGACCTGCAGAGGCCTGACGGTTGCAGTCGATGTTACTGGCAGAAGGCAGGCCTGTGGAAACCCTGCAAGCTCTGGCGCCAGGCAGCACGGTCACCAATGGATTTACTCGCCAGGGGTGGGCCCACAGCAGCCATGTGTGTGCCAGGCAGAGGCCTGCGTGGTCGCAGTGGGAGTCCCTGGCTGGGGTCTGACCTGCAGAGGCCTGGTGGTTGCCAGCAGAGTCTCTAGCAGTTGGCGGACCTGCAGAAGCCCGGCAAGCACGGACGTAGAGCCAGGCAGTTGCTGGGGGAGTTCCTGGCCCTGGGCCACCCTGAAGAGGCCTGACTGTTGCAGGCAGAGTTGCTGGCATAAGGTGTACCTGCAAAAGCCCTTCAGGCTTGCGGTACATGGCCACATGGTCACCAGGTGTTCTTGCAGGTGACAGGCGGAGGACAGCACAGTCGCTGTGGAAGTACCTGGCCAGTGGCAGACCTGCAGAGGCCTGGTGGTCTCCGGCAGAGTTTCTAGCAGATGGCAGGTCCGCAGAAGCCCAGCAAGCACTGGGTGCTGGGCCAGACACCTGCCAGAGGATTTCCTGGGTGAGGGACAGGCCTGCAGAGGCCTGGCAATTGTAGGCGGAGTTCCTGGCATAAGGCAGGCCTGCGGAAGCCCTGAAACCTCGGGGCGCAGGGGTACATGTTTGCCAGGGGATTTAGTGGCCAGGGCCCGGCCTGTGGGGGCCCTGCGGGTGCCACTCAGAGGCCAGCGTGGTCCCTGGGGGAGGAGTACCTGGTTGGGGGCAGATCTGTGGGGGCTTGGTGGTCACCATCAGAGTTTCTAGTAGATGGTAGGCCTGCAGAAGCCCGGCAAGCTCAGAGCGCAGGACCAGGCACTGGCCTGGAGCTTCCCTGGCCGGAAGGGAGGGAGGCTCTCTGTGCCCCCCCCCAGTCTTTTCCCAGTGGGGCACCTGTTCCTGCAGGCAGGGTTGGGGCGCTGCTCAGAGACCTCCTCCCTCAGTCTCAGCAGGGGTTAGGCTTCTGGTTTGTCAGGTAAGGGGGGAAGGGTGTACAGTAAGTTCAGAATGGTGGGGAAAACTTTAGTTTTGTTTTTCTGCCTAGCAGTAGATTTTTCAGAGTCACATTGGGGTGCTCAGGGGAAGCACGCCTCACTTCCCACAGCACTCTTCCGTGGGGTGAGACAAGAGGTCCACGGTTCACCACTTGTCTGTAGAAAGCTCACAGGAGCAAAAGAGGAGAAAAAAGCGAAAGGAAACAGAAAAGCAAGAAACTCAGAGCTTTCTTGGGGGAGGAGACAGGCACTCTTTCTTTCAGATGAATTTGGTACCTGAAGCATGCTTTCTTGGGGTCGCAGCCAGTCTCAGCAGAGGTGATCTGTAGAAATCACTTCTCTCTCTCTTGGCTGGGTTCCCAGTATTCAGCTCAATTCCACAGTTTCTTGAGGTTATCTTTCCTTTTGGATAGGAGCCTTTTTCAGAAGCTGCTTCCATTCAGCCATCTTAGGATAAACCTCAGATTGGATCTCAGTTCTATGCTCTATACTTCCCAGGGTATGTTGGGCCCAGGTGTTGCTGCTTCTCGACTCCAGTAATCAATAATTGTATTTTCATTGAGTTCCATTTATTTTCTGTAGGCTTTTCATCTCATAGTGACCAGGCAGCTGCCACCCGTGCCCAGGAAGGGGCGAGCTTGGACCACGCAAAGGCGAGAGGCGAGCGCAAGAGCCGGAGTGGCTGACAGGTGAGTGCCCGCCTCAGACGATGGCTGCCTCCCACTTTCGGGAAAAATATTTTAAAATTATTTTATCAGACATGGTTACAACAGATAGACTATGGGAAATCATATATATTTTATCTGTGGCCTGACTCTGTCACGTATATCTCGTGGAATAAATGAACAAACCAGATAGTCACACTTTCTGTCAGTGTAATTTATTTTAAAATAACCTACAAAAATGTATATATAAACATGACAAAAATGAATGTGGCTAAAATGTAGTCAGAACAATGGGAAGAAAGCTCTGTCATTAAAAACTTGGTTTTTTTTTTTCTTGATGTTTCCTGCCTATCTCAAGTTTCATTGGAAGAATTCATTATATAATATAGTTAAATATACTTTGAAAATTTTAGACATGCAAAATGATATTCTTTGGAGTCTTTGCCTAAAGGACAGATATTTGGACAAAACGTGTTTTAAATATTTATATCTGCTATGGCCTCGTTCTACGTTCTTGCCTCCCTATCATAAAATTAACTTCATTTGATCTCTCTATCTCTCTCTTTATTTTTTTTTTCTTGACAAGGAATGTAACAAACACAACTAAACAACAAAGAAAGGAAACCCAAGTTCTATGATATTCACTAGGTGGTTATCGTGGTACATTTGTCCTTACCATTTCTATAATCTGAAATTATCAGATATTAGAGTGTTCTCTCTCATGTGCCTTAAGGCATGTCATCTAAGTTCAATTTGAAATGAAGTTAGAACTAATGCAATTTTGGAATACAAATTTTTTTCTTTATCATAAATTCAGATAAGAGTAATTTTGCATATAAAACTCTCTTTTTAAAATAACATCTAAAATGTTCAATTTGAAAATAATTCTTGGTTTTTCAAATAAAAATTCCATTTTTGAATGTACCTAGGAAATAAAAATGAATGTATGTATGGACTTTGGATTTGAAATTCTTTTGTATCACTTGTGATCAATATTGTGTGGCTGACTGTTCTTTATATGAATCAAAGAACCATTGAGCTATAGTCATAAATCCCCTCTCCCCTCCCCAGCCTGCCCTAATAGAGTCAGAGATGTTTAGTCTAGGGCTAGTGCCTCTCTTTATTTTTGGTGCTGTGCCCTCTCTTCAGAGTAAGTAAAGTGTAAGTAAACAAACTTACACTTCTATTTATCTTAAAATTATATGTGTCCATGTGTATGTGTATGTATATGGGTATGGCAGGAGTGTACATATATGTATGTGTATATTGTGCATATATATATATATATATATATATCAGGAGTGTACAAAATATTTATTTTTAAAAATGTTATTGGTTATAAAGTCTAAACCCTAACTTGCTTAAAGTTATATAGACTGGAAGGCCTGCTATAATTCAGCTTACCTTGAGCTAAATTAGATATTTGCCAGGAGATCCAGTGATTAATTCCAAAATGTGGTAACATAGTATCATAAACATGTTTATGGAAACTCAACTCTATAATTTTAGTGTTGCCCAAAATTCCCAGACTGCTTTGGAGAAGAAAGTTGCCATTGGTTTATTCTCTATTGATTTCCTTTTCGTGTGTTTGTATGTGTTTCAGTCCATGCCCCTATGCTAAAAAATATGAACAATTTTATATTTTATGTGGTTTACCTTTTATAAATTTCTTTTGCCACTTTTATGAACATTGCACTTTTATTCAGATGATAGGTGTAACACAGCTAAAGCCATTAAGCCATCGATACTGCATTGGAATCAGTTTTCTGAATGCAAATTATGTCAGACCAAGAAATAAATGAAAAAAAAAAACTCAATGGAAAAAAATATAGTATATTGACAAAATATACCTAATTTCACATATATTTTCAATGATTTGTTTTTACAATTCAAAGTACCCTTTGCTATTAAATTTGTGTATGTTAAAATAAAGCTATTTTCTGAGATGAGATACTTCACATTCAGTTATGTCAAAATCTATCAGCCTTACTATGAAAATAATATATAAGCACCCACACTTCCATATGAAAGCCATAACCCAACTACAGTCCAAGATGAAGGGAAAAGAGGAGGGGGAGGAGAAAGGGGAGGATGGGTAGAGGGAGGGTAATTGGTGGGACCACGCCCATGGTGTATCTTACAAGGGTACATGTCAAGTCTACTATGTAAGAGTATAAATGTCATAACACAATAATTAAGAAACTGAGGTGAAGGCTATGTTAACCAGTTTGATGAAAGTATTTCAAATTGTATATAAAACTAGCACATTGTACCCCATAAATGCATGAATGTACACAGCTATGATTTAATAAAAAAATTATCATCTATGACTCTTGATTTCAGACTTTACCATTTGTACATCTACTGAATTTAAGACAATGTGCAATGGAAATGTTTTCATTTTTTTGTAATTTAGGCAGAGTAGGGTAGCTATAAGCAAACAAAAACAATGAGGTATGTTTTAGACTTTTTGGAAAATATCGCTCTTAGACCAGAAGCATATTAAGGTAAGTTGGCTGTTTCTTTTTTCATTTTGTGGTTTTTATATTTTGTTTTTAAATTTCACGTACTGCAATTTGCCTGTGGGAATACAAAGCAGATAAATTATCTGTGTTTTAGAGTATGTGTTTAGTGTCATTGATTTCAAGAGGCTTGGGAAAGGGACAACTAAAGGATAATAGTAATTTATGATATATGAAAAATAGTGGATATAGCTGTAGTTTGGTAATCATCAATGGATAACACTCAGAGGACATCAAATTTCACTGCTGATACACAGAGTGATGTTCATCTCCAGTATTTGGGAAAGATGCATGGGTATAGCTGATTTGTCTTATCCAGAGCCATGTAGATTGAAGCATCTTAGACTAATAAAGGTGAGTATATTTTCTTTTAGAAAATAGAAATTCTATGAAAATAGAGAAATAGACATTTGGAATCTAATAAAAAATCAGGAAATGAAACTACATCTTACAGCCACCTAATCTTTGATAAACAAAACAAGAACATATACTGCGAGGAGGAATCCCTATTCAATAAATGGTGCTGGGAGAACTAGATATCCACATGTAAAAGACTGAAACTGGACTCGCACCTTTTTCCACTTACAAAAATTGATTCAAGATGGATAAAAGCCCTAAATTTAAGGCATGAAATGATAAAAATCCTCAAAGAAAGTATGGGAGAAACACTTGAAGATATCAGCCTAGGGAAAGACTTTATGAAGAAGACTTCCATGGCAATTGCAAGAACAACAAAAATAAACAAATGGAACTTAATGAAACTGAAAAGCTTCTGTACAGCTAAGGAAAAAACAATCAAAGCAAATAGACTACCTACACAATTGGGAAAGATATTTGCATATTATGAATTGTACAAACACTTGATAACTAAGATCTATAAAGAACTCAATCCACATGAAAAACACAACAATCCCATATATCAGTGGGCAAGAGACATGAATAGAACCTTCTCTAAAGAAGACAAACGAATGGCTAACAAACATGAAAAAATGCTCACCATTCCTAATTATTAGAGAAATACAAATCAAAACTACCCTGAGATATCATCTAATCCCAGTGAGAATAGCCCACATCACAAAATCTCAAAATTGCAGATGCTGGCATGGATGTGGAGAGAAAGGAACACTTTTACACTGCTGGTGGGACTGCCTTTTTGGAAGGAAGTATGGAGAACCCTCAAAGAACTCAAACTAGACCTCCCATTTGATCCTGCAATCCTATTACTGGGCATCTACCCAAAAGGAAAAAATCCTTTTACCATAAAGACACTTGCACTAGAATGTTTATTGCAGCTCTATTCATCATCACCAAAATGTGGAAACAGCCTAAATGCCCACCACCGCAGGAATGGATAAACAAGCTGTGGTATATGTATACCATGGAATACTATTCAGCCATTAAAAAGATGGATACTTTACAGTCTTTGTATTAACCTGGATGGAAGTGGAACACATTCTTCTTCATAAAGCATCACAAGAATGTAGAAGAAAGAATCCTATATATTCAATTCTCATATGAGGACAGGTGATGACCTAGTACATGGTGGGGAGTGGGGGAAGGGAAGAGAAGAGAAGAGAAGGAGGAAAGAGCTGGGGAAAGGAAGAGCATAGAGAGGGAAGGAGGGAGGTGATGGGAGAAGTGAAGAGCAGAGAGAGGAAAGGAGGGAGGGTGGTGGTGGGGTCATGGTGTGTGAAACATCTTTTGCGGTCGGGACATTGTTATAAGAGGGATTTTACCTAACAAATGCGATCAATGTAAACTAGTTCTTTGTACCATCAATGAATTCCCTACAATAAGAAAAAAAGAAAAGTAAAAATTCTGTTATGTTTCCAAGGGGAGAAAATCCATATCATAATTATCTATTCCAGTGAGGACAAACTACTATCATTTTGATAATAGAGGAGAGCCAATATTCTCCATCTGCCAGTACCAGTCACTGTAGTTACCTCAAGTTAGAAAGCTACATTTAGAAAACATTCTGTTTCTCATACTAGCAATTTGGACACTGGAACATATTCTTTTTCCCAGAGACTAGAATATCATCCATTCTTTATTATTGATATTAAATGTGATTTTCCAGTCACACATCAAGAAATATAGTCTATGCACTCTCCCTCCTTTGAAGTTGAGTGGAATATTTTTGTAAAAAAAAAATGCATTGATATATTTATCACTATGAGTATATAATAGTTATGTATCTTTATAGAATATATTTTTGATACAAGCATATAGTGTTCATTAATCAGATCAGGGTAATTGGGGTATCCATCAGCTTAGGCATTTACCGTTTCTTTCTGTTAGGAACATTCAAATTCCACTCTTTCAATAATTTTAAAATATACCCTAATTTAATGTTCATTATAGTCATTTTGTTGTGCTATTTTAAATATTGTACATTCTAACTATATTTTACACCCATTAACCATCCCCACTTTGGGCTCTTTTCCCCATTATACTTCTCATCCTCTAGTAACTATAATTCTACTTTCTGTGCCCACAAGGAAAATTGTTTTTTAATACTTAGCTCCTATGTATGAGTGAGGATATTTAAATTTGCCTTTCTGTGCTTGGTTTCTTTAACTTAGCATAATGTTCTCCAGTTCTATACATATTGTTGCAAATGGCAAGATTTCATTCTTTTTGTGGCTATATAATTTTCCATTGTGTATATGTACCCTGATTTCTTTCTCCATTCATCCCTTGCTTCCAAATCCAGGCTATTGTGAATAGTGCTGCAATAAAAATGGGAGTGCAATCATCTTGATATTTTGAAGTCTTCTCCTTTGGATATATACCAGGCAGTGGGATTTCTGGGTCATATGGTACTCTGTTTTTAGCTTTTTCAAGTAACCTCCATACAGTACTTCATAGTGGTTGTAGTAATATTCCCTGACTTATTACCTTTACCAATAAAATATGGCAGAAATGACATGTGCAACATCTAAGGTAGGTCATAAAGAGAGTTTTCTTTTTTTTTTTTTTTTGTATTTTTATTGAATTTTTTATTTAATTATTTTAGTTTGAAGTTTTTAAAATTTATTTTGATTTATTTTGTTTGATTGATTTACTTTTTGATACAGAGTCTCACTTTGTCGCCCCTGGTAGAGTGTCCTGGTGTCATAGCTCACAGCAACCTCTAACTCTTAGGCTCAAAAGATTCTCTTGCCTCAGCCTCCTGAGTAGCTGGGACTACAGACTCTGGCCACGACACCTGGCTATTTTTAGAGACGGGATCTCACTCTTGCTCAGCTTGGTCTTGAACCAGAGAGCTCAGGCAATTCACCTGCCTCAGACTCCCAGAGGGCTAGGATTATAGGTGTGAGCCACCATGCCTGGCCAAGAGTTTTTTTTTCTTGAAATACTAACTAACGTATGAGGATGGCAAGCAAGCCACAAAGAGACCCATGTGGAGAGGAATTGAGACCTCCAACTTCAGCCACAGGGAGCTCCCAGCCAAGAGTCAGCTGTAGTTGCTAGTAATGAGTAAATCATATTGGAAGTGCAGCTGCTGGTTTCCATTTGAGCTGCTTGATCTGATACTGCTTGAAATAGAGAGGTTGCTTGTACACAAATCCATACCCAAATTGCAGATTTGTGAACTAATTGAAGTATTATTTTAAGCCACTAGGTTTTGGTGTGTATTTTAATGCAGGAATAGATAACTTGAATAGGCACTGAGCAGGAATAGTAGTTAACTCATCTAGGTACGGTGAATTCCCTATTGTTGAGACTAGAGAATCATCATCCCTGTTACTATGGCTATTTTATCTGTAAATTTGTTGCCTAACAATGAATAGGGAAAGAGGCTGTCACCTGCATTACTTATAATCTTGTTCACTGGATTGTGGAAAACTCTTTGTGCAAAAGAGAGAAGATCGGTGCAAAAGAGAGAAGATAGGTGATTGTTAGGAAATGACACAGATATATTCACATTCTTGACCAATTATAAAGTTCCAGTTTACGTGTTTCTCCAGGCTTTTTGGTCACACTAATCCTCCAATTTCTGTTAATATGGCTAGGCTAAATCCCTGACAATAAGGCCAAACCATTATTGACTTCTCAAGAATTAATGTTACTCCATCTCTCAGATCATCTGTCCTTGTAAGCAGAGTAGATTACTGCTAAATCCACTCTGTCTGCAGGGAGTTTCTCTGTCAGTGTTTTTCAGGGCTACCTTTTAGTAGGACTGAATAATTGAGGCAATACACTTCAGGAAGGTGCAGCAGACTGTGCAAAATTACCTATAAATGAAGTTTGATTTTTATTTCTCTTATGTAATTCCCCACAGAGTTTATAGGTGTACGTTGAAGTAGTGATGGCAGTGTGATAGAAGTAGGCACATTGGCATTGTAAAACATCTGCTGCTGCTCATGCAACTTACATGTCTTTAAGGCAATCCCTCAATACCACTTCTACATGGTAGTGGGATACTCATTGGTATGTATATTTTGTGATTACTGCAAGATTAAAAAAAGATTTATCATTGTCAGATATTGAGTTTTTAGCAGAGCCAACCAGTAAGCCAAAAGCCATTTCCATAAAGAGAATAGATGTTTACTAGAGGAGGTGTAGTTTTGTTTTAAAACTCTGGGAGCCTCTACCATTATTATTATTTTTTTTAATCAAGAATTGTCATGTATTTCTTTTCAAAATTTCATATAATACAATATCCTTATGGAATTGGGTGAGCTTAGGGCGGTGCCTGTGGCTCATCGAGTAGGGCTCCGGCACCATAACCAAGGGTGGCGGGTTCAAACCCAGCCTCGGCCGAACTGCAAAACAGAAAAATAGCCCGGCATTGTGGCGGGCGCCTGTAGTCCCAGCTACTCAGGAATGCTGAGGCAAAGAATCGCCTAAACCCAGGAGTTGGAGGTTGCTGTGAGCTGTGTGATGCCATGACACTCTACCGAGGGTGATAAAGTGAAACTCTGTCTCTAAAAAAAAAGAATTAGTTGAGCTTCACTCTCTTGATTGTAATGGCTAAGACAAAGTTGCTTTCTAGCACCAAATCCTGAATTTGCTGGAAACACTTGAATTATTTTATCTCTGTCCATAGTCTTATGACCTACTTGATACCTGGTTTGGAGAAGCATAGCCAAATGTACTTTGCATTTAAAGTCCCATCAAATATTATACCTCTTTCTTAAAGATTAGGGGAGTAAGGTGCAGTGACTTGTCTTTTGCTTTGGAAGGAATATCATATCACTTGGAAGAAAATCACATTACTGAAGCCAATGGATTCCCAGTAAACTTTACCCATGTTTTAGACTTCCAAATTTTCAAGGAGTTTATCCTACATTCTGTTAAGCATGTGTCTGACTAAAGTGTCAAATAATTGCTGATATTTCATGATCACCTGGTTCTGTTATCATGCTGTCATTATTAATATCTACAAGTGCAAGGTTCTCAGATTATAACACAAATCTCTAGAGTTAATATACCTGTGAGGTAAGATGGTAAATATTTAGTGCTGTACCTACCAAGTGAAAGTTAACTTATTTTTTTTTTCCTCTCTGTTTATTGGGATAGTGGAAAATATATTTGCTGGTGCTATAGTTTTAAACCAGGTGCTAGAGATTATATTGATTTGTTTCAGAAAATTGACTAGTCTAAAATTGCAGTTGCAGTTGGAGTTACCACCTGATTAAGCTTAAAATAATTAATTGTTCTGCTCTAGGATGACTTTTTCTTGTACACAGAACAAAATGGTGATTTAATGAAAATAATGCACATAATTCAATTATTTGATGTCATCGTTAATCACCTTCATTTCCTTAGGTAGTTCTTTTTTTTATTTTGGTAAGAGAGGTAGCACAGGAGCTTTCCCATTATCCATCACCCCTTGAGTCAGGGAACCAAAGTAGGGATTCTGCTTATTACTTAGTATGTCTATTCCAACTATGTATCATTAACTGATCTAATAGCCAGAAGATGGCTTGGAGTTCCACTGGACTCCTAAACTCTTATCTATCAACTGAGTTTATAATTCCCTTCCTTTGCCCAGAGGACTAAAATAGTGTTCTCTGTTGTCAGATATTTATTTTATAACCCTGAAAGGTATGAGTAATTTTCATTCCCTGGGGCATAGGCCCATTGGTAATATCATAAGTCCTAGTGGATGTATCAAAGAGTCTTTCCTCAAGTATTTCCTGCCTCTTTTGTTCAAAGGTGGTGACT
The DNA here is from genome assembly GCA_963573935.1 of Arctocebus calabarensis. Taxonomy (NCBI): domain Eukaryota; kingdom Metazoa; phylum Chordata; class Mammalia; order Primates; family Lorisidae; genus Arctocebus; species Arctocebus calabarensis. The sequence continues at coordinate 32,044 of CAUYON010002399.1, read as the reverse complement.
TTATGGAATAGCTTTATGTCTGTGACCTGAATGCAGGACAATGACTTGTGATTTTGAATGGTTCAAGTTGTAATCTTTAAATCATATTTAGAATTTTTGGTTTTACCAGTCAAATAAGACATTATTGTACATCTCATGATATTTAAGTCCTAGGTACCAAGTAATTACATTTTTCTCTAACAAAGACACTTGAGGGTCAAATCAATATGATTAAAACTATGGCTTGTTTATTACCTTAACTCTGCATAATTTGCCTCTAGTTGCCAAGTACTGCTATTTGGCATTTGCCATTTGAGACATCATAATCCCCATTGAAATTAGGAGCGCTTTTAAGTTGCAGCATCTGTTCCCTTTATCCATGGGTATGGAGGACACGCATGCTTTTCAAAGACGTTGGTGCTCTCTTCAGCAACTGATCTCTGAGTGTCATGATGAAAGAAAAGTGTCTTCTAAACTCTAGTAGAGGACAAAGTTAAAGGGTGTGTTAGAATGTCACATGTGATAATTCTATCTCAATGTTCTTATTTTTCAAGAATCTAGTACTGTTTCTCTATACTATAGCTTAGAATTGTTTGCATCTTAACTTCAATTAGAGTAGGGCAAAACTGAGTTTAGTTAATCAACTAAGCATACAGAAATATAGCTCTTAAATCAGCATTTATAATCCAGAATCTCTGGTAAGTGTGTTCATATAATAAATTTTTCTTGATTAAAATTGTGTTGTTTTCTTTCTGATCTCTCATCTTTGGAGTACATTTCAACACCTACACCTCAGAAAATTGTTGAGATAATCAAGAGTCTTGAGATTCTGTTGGTATTTAATCTTCTTAATACATGGTTTGACCTTGGAATTTGTCTCTTTGGACATTCTGGGATCTTCCTCTAGTTATACGTCTCAGTGACTATGAGGGCTCTTAGTAAGGGAGAAATACGAAGAATTGGCATCCACTTTCAATGTTATTGACTCAGAAGAAATTATTATAGGACTCTTCAATAAATGTTGATTAGGGTAAATATTTAATCCTCTGATGGCAAAGGAATTTTGGTAGTATTTGGAGTCCATGGTTATCTCAGTGATGTTTTGGAGGCTATGGTTTTATGATCCACTTTAATATTCTCATATATTCCTATATGCTCATGATTTTTAATGCTGGGCACTGGGACAGGTAAATTATTCAATCTCAGGGGCTTAATAAAATATGTATTTTTTTCTAACATCACATATATGGATAACTAAGTACCGATGTAAAGATCTGAACTCACTGTATCATGGAGCTCTGCCACCTCACCTAGCACAATTTGGCACAAAAATTAATAAAAGCCACAAAAATTGGAAGGAAAGAAGTAAAATGATCTCTTGTTTAAAATTTTCATTTTATATGTTTATTTTATTTTTTATTAATACATATTGTTCATATATGTACATATTTTAGGAATACATGTAATAATTTGATCCACTCATATAATCAAACTAGAGTAATTAAGAAATTTATCACCTTAAATATTTATCTTTTCTGTATGATAGGAAAATTTGAAATATTCTCTTCTAGCTATTTTGAAAGGTACAATGATAAATGTAAATTTTAGTAACTCTAATGATCTATCAAAAACTAGATCTTATATTTTCAAGAATCTGGTGTATATATACTCATTAATTACCCTCTTTCCTCTCCCATTCCAGGCCTCTAGAAACCACCAATCTAATCTGTACTGTATCTTCTGGAGATCCACTTCTTGTAAATCCCACATATAAGAGAGAACATGCTGTAGTTGTCTTTGTGTTCTTGCCTTATTTCATGTAGCATAATGACCTCCAGTTCCATGTATGCTGCTGCAAATAGGATATCAAACTTTTTATGGCTGAATAATATTCTGTTATTCATGCTACATTTTCATTATTTATTCCTTGATGGACAGTTAGTTTGATTGCATATTTTGGCTACTATAAATAAGTTTATCAGTAAGCATGGGAGTGCAAGTATTTCTTTGATACATTGATTTCCTGTGTTTTGGATATATACCCAGTTGTGGAGTTCCTGGATCTATGGTAGATATATTTTTAATTTTTTGAGGCACCTCCATATTGACTGTATTAGCTTGTGCTCTAAAGAATAGTGTACAAGGATTCTCCTTTGTCCATATACTAATGATCATCTGCTATTACCATTTTTAAATAAAATCCATTACAAATAGGTTGAGATGATATAAACTGTGGTTCTGATTTGTTTTTATCTGATTATAAATGATGTTGATTTTTTTTATATGTGTGTGGACCATTTGTGTCTCTTATTTTATGAAATGTCTACTCAGACCTTTTGTCTATTTTTAATGCATTACCTATTTTTTATTTTTTTATTTTTAATTATTATGGGCATATTATTGTTGCATATACATTTTATACAGTACAATGAATGTTCTGATATAGGCAAACAATGTGACTTGATAAAATCTGTGTAATTGGGGTGTCCATCACCTCAGACATTTATCATTTCTTTGCGCCAGGAATATTCAAATTCCACTCCTTTAGTTATGTTAAAGAATACTCTACCTTAATGTTGATTATAGTCACTTTGTTATGCTATAAAATAATGTTCATTCTACCTAACTATCCACCTATATGTTTATACCTATTGACCATTCCCATTTTACACCCTGTACTACAGTTTCCAGCCTCTAGTTACCACCATTTTACTCTCTGTACTCATGAAATCAATTTTTTAAATATTTAACTCCCACCTATGAATGATAACATGTAAATTTGTCTACCTGTGCTTGGCTTCTTTCACTAAACATAATGTTCTCTAGTTCCATCCAAGATGTCACAAATGGCAGGATTTCATTCTTTTTTGTGGCTTTGTAATACTACTTTGTATCTATGTACCCTGACTTCTTTCTCCATTCATCCATTGAAGCAAATTTAGGTTGATTCCCAATCTTGAATATTGTGAATAGTACTGAAAAAAACATGGGAGTACAGATACCTTTTTTGTATACTTATTTTTTTTCTTTTGAATATATGCCCAGAAGTAGGATTTCTAGGTCATATCGCAGTTCTATTTTTAGGTTTTTTTTGAGTAGCCTCTGTGTATTCTGAGTTTTTGTTTTGATCTATAAATGTCTTTTAGGTCTATTTGTTCTAGAGTACATTTAATTCCAGTATTTTGTATGGATTTGCTGCTTAGATGATATGTACAACTCTGTCAGTTTGGTATTGACATCCCAGGAAGTTACAATGCTATTGTGTATTTCTTTGCTTAGATGTAGTAGAGTTTGCTTCATGAAATTGGCAGCTCCTATGTTAGGCGAATGTATATTTAGAACTGTTATGACTTTTTGTTGAATTGCTCCATTTACCATTATATAATGACCACCTCTGTCTGTTTTTAAACCATGTTGATTTAAAGTCTATTTTCTCTCATATGAGAATGGATATACCTGCTTGTTTTTGGTTTTCATTTGCATGGAATATCTTGCTTATCCCTTTACCTCAAGTCTGTACAATTACTTGCAAGTTACATGTACTTTTTGAAAACAACATATACTTTGAGTATGTTTTCTCACCACTCAGCCAGTCTATGTCTTTTTGGTAGGATATTAAGATTATTCATTTTCAGCGTCAGTATTGATACATGGGATATTGTTCTGTTTATAATGTTAGGTGCTACCTTGTTTTATTTTCACTATTTTGCTATTTTATGAGACCTGTAAGCTGTCACTTTCAGGTATTTTTACACTGGTGGATGTGTATTGTCCTGTTTCATGTATAATACAGTTCTGTGTATTTCCTATAGGACATACTAGTGGTAACAAGTTCCCTTAGTGATTGTTTTTTGCCTGGAAAGACTTTATTTCTCCTTCATTTATGGAACTCAATTTTCTCAGTTTTTCAGGATACATTCTTTTTTAAATTTTTTTTGGCTGACAATCATTCTGTTTAAGTACACTGTAGATGGAACCCTAATTACTTTTGGCTTGTAAGGTTTCTGCTGAGAAGTCTGCTGTTTGTGTGATGGATTTTCCTTTTGATAATAATTGATGCATTCATTTTACAGCTTGTAGGATTTTTTTTCCTTTGCTTTGACTTTCGCCAAACTGGTGACTCTGCTTTGATAATGTCTTGTTGAATTGAATCTTTCAGCATTTTGTTGGCCTTCTCATAACTGGATTTCTAAATTTATAGCAAGAACAGGAAAGTTTTCTTCCATTATACCCTCTCATAAGTTTCCCTTGATTTTTTTTTTTTTATTTTCCTTCTTCTCTCTCTTATGTTTGGGCATTTACATACCCTGATACTTCTCAGAGACTTTGTTCATTTCTCTTGATTTTGTATTTTATATTTTATATTTGTATTATTGGGTTAATTTGAAAGCCTTATCTTCAAGCTCTGAAATTTTTTATGCTGCTTCCATTGGTCTATTTTTAAGTCTTTCCACTTTTTAAAAACATTCTCTAAATAACTCTTTCATTTCCAGAAGTTCTTTTTGTTTGAGACAGAGTCTCACTCTGTCACCCTGGGTAGAGTGTCATGACATGATAGCTAACAGCAACTTCAAACTCTTCGGATCAAGCAGTCCTCTTGCCTCGGCCTCCTAAGTAAATGGGACTACAGGCGCCCAACACAACACCCGACTAATTTTTCTGTTTTTAGTAGAGATGGGGTCTTGCTCTTCCTCAGGATGGTCTCAAACTCCTGAGCTCAAGCAATCTACTAGCCTTGCTTCCAAGATTGCTAGCATTACAGGTGTGAGCCACTATATCCAGCTTCATTTCCAGAAGTTCTATTATGTGAACCTCCTGAATTTTTCATTCATCTTCTGAATATTTTTTTTGTTTAGTTTTGAACTTTTCTTTGTATTGGTTTTGAACTTTCTCATCTATCCTATTGAGCTTGCTGGTGATCAATATTTTTCGATTTTCTATCTGACATTTCACAAATTTCCTTTTGATTGAAGTACATTGTCAAAGAATTAGTGTGAATCCAAAGAGAGTGTCAAAAATCCTTGTTTTATTCATGTTGTCAGGGTTAATATTATTAATTCCTTCTTTTCTTAAACCTCTTCCCTCAGTTCAAAACAGATAACTTTGGCATTTACCTGTTCTGCTCTGCTAGTAGCTCTACTGCTAAGGGTGGAGAGGCAAAGGTAGACTTCTTTTTTACTTGTGCAGATAGGTGCAATCTGGTGTTGCTGGCACTGTAGGTCAGTTGGACCTCAGTCTTCTGGGAGAGTGTTTAGGTGCCAGGAGTGGTGGGCTAGGTTAGATAATGCCCAAAACCAAAATACTTGGATAGCATGTTTCAGTCCTAGAGTACCAGATTGGTGAATGTTTTGTCCAACCTTTCTGAGTTCAGGCATTGTCTACAATAGTGTGAGGTTGGTGTAATCTCCTATTCTGGAAGAATGCTCAGACATGACAGTTGCACTGTGAGCCTGTGACAGAAAGGGCAAGCCCGTCTTGTGAGAATAGCACAGTTAGGCAGCTGTGGAATGCACATGTCACTCACACCTCCCTCTCTAACAGAGATAGAGGCCTTTGTCCTTTGTGAACTTAAAAAAAAATGCTAAGATTCTCAGATCTAATCATGACCTATAGCAGAGATGTTAGGGGCAGCTCATCTTGCTGTGTGCAGGGCTACCAGAATGACTGTGGGCTGTGGCAGAAATGCTCCAGTGTGGTGAGCTATGGTTGTGTCAAGGACTTTAAGATAGGAGGGCTCCTCCAAGAAGAGACAGGGAGCTAGGGAAAGGGACTACTAGCTTCCTTCTCCCTCAGGGGAGGTGGTAGCTTTAGTCCTTGGGAGATACAAAGGAGTTTTCAGTGCCATTTTAGAATCATGACCAACAGGAACTGTATTAAAGGGTCACAACATTGGGAAGGTTGAGAACCACTGTTTTAGAGGGAGAAGAGTGTACCCCAAGCTCTGTGGAATGCTAGGTTTGATAAATGTTCTGTCAAAGGTGGAATAGATACTCCCAGATGACTTGATTAACGTTTTCCTGTGTAACCCTAGCTTATTGTAAGTAGAAACAGCCACTGCCTTAACAGTAGTAGGCGGGGGAGAAGTGGAAAAAGAGAAGGTCCTGAATGGTGGAGAAATGGTGCCCTGGTCACCTTTGTCTTGAGGGACTCTCCAAAATCCTGTACTCTCCTCTAATCTGGAAGTAGCCTGCCCTGAATGCCCAATCTCTGAATACACCATTGGCCCAAGGTTTCTGTGTTATGAGTGGGTAACAGAGAGTGTTGGTTGTGAATCCAGCTATGTAGAGACTCAAAGACTAAGAATATCAGGTTAAGGTAGCTAAAAAATAAAACATTGCCTGTTCATGAAGAGAGGAAAATATACCACACTCTGTGCAGAATATTCAAACAGTGAGCAGAGTACTATTGGGGATGTACCCTTTTTGTAAGCCTAGAATTGGCCATCCCATAGCTCACTTGTACCAAAAGTTCATCTAGGCAAACAGCATAGGCAAGATGTTGGGTAGAGTGCCATATGTTTGTGTCTCATTCTCACTGAAGCTTGTATAGCAGAATGATGCAATTTATTCTAGGAGTCACTAGGAGAGCTTTGGCTCTACTATCTCTCTGCAGTTAGGTAGGAGTGTGTTAGCTAAATTTAGTATTGCTCAGCTTCAAATTCCCCAAAAGGTGTCCTAGTCCTGTGTACAGGAAGGGAGGTGCCTTTTTATGGCAGGCAACACTGTCAGGAAACTGGTGATTGAAGTTTGCTCAAGCTTCAGTCCCAAAGCAGCCAGCTGCAGGATGGTAGGAAATGTTCCAGATGTGTGCTAGAAAGCCTAGTTTCCCTGTCCCTTCCCAGCTCTACAGGGACTGAAGCTACATCAAGCCCAAAGTTAGCCCAAGGGCAGTGTGCTGCTCAGTTTCAAACTCACAAAATGGTGTCTTAGACCTGCAACCAAAAAGGCCGGGGCCCCAGGTAAGCAGACAGCATAGGCAAACACTGAAAAATGCTTTCTGCTCCGATCTTTTTGTTTGTTTGTTTGTTTTCGGCTGGGACTGGGGTTAAACCCACCACCTCCGGCATGAGCCACAGGTGCCTTCCTCTGCTGCAATCTTAATTTCAACCACAGCCCACAGCAGGGTGGCAAAACCTTTTCAGTGGTTTGTGGGGTCATCTAAGCTCCTCTGTCTCTCCTAAGAGCTGTGCAGTGGCAGCTGGTGCACCTGTGCTTCCCTGATAATTAGACTTTCAGAATGGCTGGTTGCTCAAACTGCTCCAGGCACAGATGCCTATAGAATTCAACATAAATTCTCTTTCTGGAACAATGTCTCTAGGCAATCTCCAATCAGGTCCTTATGTTAGGCCCGAGGCCTTCATGGGTCACGCAGTTCTCCTGCAGCCAAGATCATAAAAGCTCATCTCAGACAGTAAAGTCTGGGTGGCTTCTTTCTTCCTGGTGCAACATATCCAGGAGATTTATTCTTCCTCCATTTGTGAGTATCCAGACTGGCAAATTGCCCAGAAACCTCTTACACACTCTTGGTTCTTCACATTGCTTCTCTCATGAATACTCTAATTCTTTCCTAGATGATCTTTTGAAATGTGAGAATCTACTTATTTATTTGGTCCTATCTGTGGAGGAGGCACATGCTACCTGTGTCTAGTCCATCTTGATTCTATCTCCCTATCTTTGTTGTTTTTAGTCTGGATTGCTTTGACTATTTGAGGATTTTTTGGTCCCATACATATTTTAGAATATTTTTTCTTATTTCTGTGAAGATTTTTATTAATATTTTCATAAGCATTACATGGAATCTATAAATTTCTTTCCTTAATATTTTCATCTTAACCATATTAATTCTTCCAATCCATGAGCATGGAATTTCCTTTCATTTTTTCATGTCCTCTTTATTTTCTTTTACCAGTGTTTTGTAGTTTGCCGTGTAAAAATCTTTTGCATCTTTAAATTGATCCCTAGATATTTTACATTTTTGTAGCTATTGTATAGAACTTCTTTTATGTTTGCTTTTTTCAGATTTTTTACTGTTGGCATATATAAAAGCTACATAGTTTATATGTATAAAGATTTTGTGTTCTACAATTTTACTACCTTTGTGTGTCAGGTTTAACAATATTTTTTTTTGGTAGAGTCTTTAGGCTTTTCTAAATTTGATATGTTGTCTGCAAACAAAACCAGTTTGACTTCTTCCTTTCCAATTGCATGCCCTTTATTTATTTCTTTTGCCTGATTGCTCCACCCAGGACTTCTATTATTATGTTAAATAAAAGTACTGACAGCATCTTTCCAATGTTCCAGATCTTAGAAGAAAGACTTTTAGTTTTTATTCATTTGATATCATGTTAGAAGTCTATTTATTATATATGTTCTTAGTATGTTGAGGTATGTTCCTTCTATATACAATTTTTGAAGAAGTTTTTATAGAAATAATATTGAATGTTATTGAATGTTTTTTAATCATCTATTGAAATGATTATATTGATCTTATTCTGGGTCCTGTCAATATGATGTATAATATTTAATGATTTGTGTGTGTTGAATGTTTGCTTCCCTGCAATAAATCCCTATTTGATCATTGTGAATAATCTTGTTAAATTGTTGAATTTCTTGTGCCAGATTTTGTTGAGGACTTTTGCATCTATATTTCTTCATCAGGCATATTGGCTTGTAGTTTTCTTTTTTTATTGTGCCCTTGCCTGGTTTTGGTATCAAGATAATGTGAACCTTGTAGAATGAGTATGGAAGTATTCCCTCCTCTGTAATTTCTTTTTCAAAAAATTATAGATGTGTACATTAATGCAACCATCTGGTACAAGGTGCTGGTTTTATATACAATTTGAAATATTTCCATCAAACTGGCTAACATAGCCTTCACGGCATTTTCTTAGTTATTGTGTTAAGATATTTGAAGAATTTGAGTGGAATTTGTATTTATTTTTCTTGAAATGTTTGGTGGAATTCAGTAGTGAAGCCATCAAGTTCTGTAGTTTTCTTTGATGGACAACTTTTTATTTGATTTTTATTGATTTGATTGTTATTGGTTTGTTAAGCATTTTCTTCTTTCTTCATAGATCAGTCATGGTAGGTGGTATGTGTACAGGAATCTATCAATTACTTTTAGATTTTCCAATTTTTATGTGTAATTGTTCGCAATAGTTTCTTATTATTCTCTGTATATCTGTGATCTCAGTTCTTACGTCACTGTTTCTGATTTCATTTATTTGGGCATTCTTTTTTTATTTGTCTAGCCAAACATTAGTCAATTTTGATGTTTCTCATGTTTCACAAAAACTTTGCGTTTTGTTGATCTTCTATAGCTTTTCTATTCTCCATTTCATTTATTTCTCTAACAATATGTGTTATTTCTTTCCTTCTACTAATTTTAGGTTAGGTATGTTTAAGTTCTTCTTGGTCCTTGAGGTTCATTGTTGGATTATTCTTTGAAGTCTTTCAACTTTTTTTATGCAGGCATTTATTGTAATGAACTTCTCTTATTACTGCTGTAGGTGTATCCTAAAGATTTTGGTGTATTGTATCTTCATTTTAATTTGCTTTAAGACAGCGGTTCTCAACCCGTTCATGACCCACAGGAACTGTATTCAAGGGCTGTGGCATTAGGAAGGTTGAGAACCACTGCTTTAAGAGTTTTTAAAATTTGTTCCTTAATATTTTTTTATCAACACATTGTTCAAGAGCATATTATTTAATTTTTATGTGTTTGTGCCGCTTCTTAGGTTCCTCTTATTAAGTTTAATTTTATTCCACTGTGGTCAGAAAGATGCATAATATGATTTCTACTTTCCTGTATTTATTGAGACATCTTTTGTGGCCTATATTATCATCTATTCTGGAAAATGTTCTATGAGCTGAAGAAAAGAATGTATATTCTGCAGCAATGTTATCGTTAAGTAAGGACTTAAGGTATTTTATTGCTTGTATTCTGGTTATTTTCAAACTCCTGTCTTCCTTTCTTTCTTTTCTTTGTGGTAGTATGTTTTAATCTATTTTCCTTTATTTTTAATGTATCTGTTACAGATTTTGACAGTGTGGCTCTAATAAAGCTTCCATGAAACTTCTTATAGACAAAATGTTATATTTGAGACATGAAAAATTATATCACAGAAAAACACTAAAGCAAAGAAAATACTATAAAAACAAATCTCTTCACTTTACCACATTTTAACTTTTGGCTGTGTCAATTTGCATATTTTTATATTGCCTGTCTTATAACAGGTTGCTCTACATACGGTTTTTGAGAGATTTATCTTTTGACTTTATACTAGAGTCATTAGGAGATTGCGATATAAAATTATAGTTCTGGAGTATTCTGGTGTTGTCTTTGTACTTAATTTTGCCAGTGTCTTTGTTGCCTTCAGACATTTTATTTTTGAACATTAGTGCATTTGTTCTTGTATGATGTATATGATGGTAGTAAATTCTCATAGCTATTTCTTATCTGGGAAATATTTCATCTCTCTTTCACATTTGTTTTTAACTGTTTTTTTCCATTAAATCATAACTTTGTACATGGATGCATTTATGGGGCTCAGTGTAATGCTTTGATGTACAATGTGAAATGCTTACATTGAACTAGGTAGTACATCCATCACAATTATACTCATTTTTTTTTTTTTTTTGCAGTTTTTGGTCGGGGCTGGGTTTGAACCTGCCACCTCCAGCGTATGGGGCCAGTAACCTACTCCTTTGAGCCATAGGTGCCACCCATATGCTCATTTCTTAATAGTTTTGAAATGTACCATTGCATAATGCACATTAGGTGAAGTCCCCCCAAATACCCTCCCTCCTCCCATGTCCCCCTCCTCTCCCTTCTCTCTCCTCTTTCTTTCTACTTTCTGGACTATAGTTATGTCTTGCTATTCTTTTGAATGTGTAGGTGAGTATATATAGATTTCATAGTAGTATTGAGTACACTCAATAGCTTTTATGGATAAAGCATACTTCGATAACATTTTTTAGCAGCTTCAAAATGTCATTCCACTTTCTCCTGCCCTAGATGGTTTTCATTGATAAGTCTGTTGGCAGACAAATTGATATTCATGTGTTATTTGCTTTTGTTTCTTGCTTCTTTTATTATTCTCTTTTTGTCCTTGGCCATTGAGAGGTTATTATAAGCTTTGTGGTGGTCCTATTAAAATCAAATCTCATTGATGTTCTCTGATCTGTACTATATGTTTATCTGTTTCCAGACTTTTGAAAAATATTCTGTTGTTATTTTTATAAATGAAGTCTCTATTCTTCAGTCTTAACTCCTCCTTTAACACCAAAAATTCTTGGGTATGGTCTTTTATGGTAATTTTCTATATCTTGTAAGTGATCTTTGTTCCTTTTCATTATTTAATCCCTGCTGACTGTGTAATTTCAAATGCCTGTGTGTTTTAGCTCACTGATTCTTTCCTCTGATCCATTGTGTTAAGAGCTTCAAATGAATTTTTCAGTTAAGAAAATGTATTTCTCAGTTCAAATATATATATTTTTTATTAAATTATAGCTGTTAACATTAATGCAATCATGGGGTACACAGTTTTATATGCAATTTGAAATATTTTCATCAAACTGGTTAAAGTAGCTTTCATGGCATTTTCATAGTTATTGTGTTCAGACATTTATATTCTACATTTAGTAAGTTTCACCTGTACTTTCTAAGAAGCAAATGTTTCTTTCCATTGACCTACGAATGAATTAATAAATTGTGATATATGTACACATACCATGTAGTTGTGGGCCCACCAATTACTCTCCCTCCTCCCATCCTCCCCCCTGCCCTCCCCTCCCTTGCCCCTTTCCCCATATTCTTGTACTGTAGTTGGGTTATAGCTTTCATATGAAAGCTATAAATTAGTTTCATAGTAGGGCTGAGTACATTGGATACTTTTTCTTCCATTCTTGAAATATTTTTCTAAGAAGAATATTTTCTAACTCTATCAATGTAAATATGAAAGAGGTAAAATATCCGTCTTTTTTAAGGCTGCATAATATTCCATGGTGTACATATACCAGAATTTATTAATCCATTTGTGGGCCAAGGGGCACTTGAGCTTTTTCCATGACTTAGCAATTATGAATTGGGCTGCAATAAACATTCCGATACAGATTATCTTTGTTATAATGTGATTTTTGGTCTTCTGAATATATACCTAGTAGAGGAATTATAGGATCGGATGGCAATTCTATTTTTAGATCTCTAGATATTCTCCAAATATCTTTCCAAAAGGACCATATTAGTTTGCATTCCCACAAGCAATGTAGAAGTGTTCCCTTTTCTCCACATCCATGCCAACATCTCAGGTTTTGGGATTTTGTGATGTGGGCTGTTCTTACTGGAGTTAGATGATATCTCAGAGTAGTTTTGATTTTGCATTTCTCTGATGAGTAAGGATGATGAGCATTTTTTCATGTGTCTGTAGGCCGTGTGCCTATCTTCTTCATTGAAGTTTCTCTTCAGATCCCTTGCCCACCCTGAGATGGGATCACTTGTTCTTTCCTTGCTAATACATTTGAATTCTCTGTGTATTCTTGTTATTAAACGTTTGTTGGAGACATAACCTCCAAATATTTTCTCCCATTTTGAGGGCTGTCTACTTGCTTTACTAACTGTTCTTGGCTGTGCAGAAGCTTTTTAGTTTGATCAGGTCCCAGTAGTGTATTTTTGATGCTGCTTCAATTGCCCAGGGGATCCTCCTCATAATATATTCGCCCAGGCCGACTCCTTAAAGAGTTTTCCCTAAATTTTCTTCTAGTATTTTTATTGTTTCATGTCTTACGTTTAAATCTTTAATCCAGTGAGAGTCCAGTTTCAGTTCTCTACAGGTTGCTAGCCAGTTCATGCAGTACCATTTGTTAAATAGGGAGTCTTTTCCCCACTGAATGTTTTTAATTAGCTTGTCAACGATCAAATAATGGTAAGTAGCTGGATTCATCTCTTGGTTCTGTATTCTGTTCTAAACATCTACTTTTCTGTTTTTGTGCCAGTACCATGCTGTTTTGATCACTATCAATTTATAGTAGAGTCTCAGGTCTGGTAGCGTGATTCCTACTGCTTTGTTTTTATTTCTGAGTAGTGTCTTGTCTATTCAAGGTTTTTTTCTGATTCCATATAAAATGATATATTATTTTTTCGAGATCTTTGAAATATGACAATGGAGCTTTAATAGAGATTGCATTAAAATTGTATATTGCATTGGGTAGTATAGACATTTTGACAATGTGATTATTCCCAGCCATAAGGATGGTATGTTTTTCCATTTGTTAACATCTTCAGCTATTTCTTTTCCTAGAGTTTTGTAGTTCTCTTTATAGAGATCTTGCACATCCTTTGTCAGGTAACTCCCAAATATTTCATGTTTGGCACTGCTGTAAATGGAATAGAGTCCTTGACTGTTTTATTAGCTTGGCTATTGTTGGTATATATAAAGGCTACAGATTTATGAGTGTTGATTTTGTAACCTGAAACACTGCTATATTCCTGGATCACTTCTAAGTGTTTTGTAGTAGAATCTCTGGTATTTTCCAGATATACAATCATATCATCTGTGAAGAGTGAAAGTTTGATCTCTTCTGACCCTATATGGATATTCTTGATTGGCTTTTCTTCCCTAATTGCAATGGCTACAACTTCCATTACAATATTAAAGAGCAATGCAGACAATGGGAAACCTTGCCTGGTGCCTGATCTGAGTGGAAAGGATTTCAATTTAACACCATTCAATACAATGTTGGCTGTAGGTTTATTGTAGATGGCCTCTATCAGTTTAAGAAATGTCCCTTCTATACCCATTTTCTTAAGTGTTCTGATCATGAAGGGATGCTGGATATTATCAAAAGCTTTTTCTGCATCAATTGAGAGAATCATATGGTCTTTGTTTTTTAATTTGTTCATGTGTTGAATTATATTTATAGATTTATGTATATTGAACCAGCCTTGAACCTGGAATAAAACTCACTTGGTCATGGTGTATAATTTGTTTGATGTGTTGCTGGATTCTGTTTGCTAGGATCTTGTTGAATATTTTTGCATCAACATTTATTAGTGATATTTGTCTATAATTTTCTTTTCTTGTTGGGTGTTTTCCTGGTTTGTGGATCAAGGTGATGTTTGCTTCATAGAATGTGTTAGATGGTATTCCTTCTTTTCTATATTTTGGAAAAGGTTGAGTAATATAGGCACTAATTCCTCCTTAAAGGTTTGGTAGAATTCTGACATGAAGCCATCTGGTTCTGGGCTTTTCTTTTTAGGGAGATTTTGTATAGTTGATGATATTTCAGAACTTGATATAGGCCTGTTCAACATTTCCACTTGATTCTGGCAGTCTTGGAAGGTGGTGTGCTTCCAAGTATTGGTCAATTTCCTTCAGATTTTCATATTTCTGAGAATAAAATTGTTTATAATATTCATTAAGGATTTTTTTGAATTTCTGAGGAGTCTGTTTTTATTTCATCTTTATCATTTCTGATGGATGAAATTAGAGATTTTACTCTTTTTTTCCTGGTTAGGTTAGCCAAAGGTTTATTTATCTATTTTATTGACCTTTTCAGAAAACCAACTTTTTGATTATTGATCTTTTGTATAATTCTTTTGTTTTCAATTTCATTTAATTCTGCTCTAATTTTGGTTATTTCTTTTCTTCTACTGGGTTTGGGATTGGAATGTTCTTCCTGTTCCAACTGCTTGAGATGTCCCATTAAGTTGTTCATTTCCTCTCTTTCCATTCTCTTGAGGGAGGCTTGCAGTGCTATAAATTTCCCTCTTAGGACTGCCTTTACAGTATCCCAGAGATTCTGATAATTTGTGTCTTCATTGACATTTTGTTCCAAAAATTTGGTAATTTCCTTCTTTATCTCATCTATGACCCAGCTATCATTCAGCATAAGGTTATTTAGTGTCCATGTTTTTAATGTGAGTATGCAGATCCCTGTTGTTACTGAGTTTGACTTTTATTCCATGATGTTTCAAGAAGATACAAGGAATAATTATATTATTTTAAATTTTCTCAGGTTAGATTTGTGACCTAAAATGTGATATATTTTGGAGTATGTTCCATGGGCTGATGAGAAGAATGTGTAT
The DNA here is from genome assembly GCA_963573935.1 of Arctocebus calabarensis. Classification (NCBI taxonomy): domain Eukaryota; kingdom Metazoa; phylum Chordata; class Mammalia; order Primates; family Lorisidae; genus Arctocebus; species Arctocebus calabarensis. The sequence goes on along the minus strand of CAUYON010002399.1, from coordinate 16,981 downwards.
TTGGTTTTGTTAGAATGAAATATTCCGTAGGTGTCTGTTAAATTCAAATGTCTAATGGTTGAGATTTTTTTTTATTATCTTTATCTTTAAATCATAGCTGTGTACAATAATGCAACCAAGGGGTACAATATGCTGTTTCATATACAATCTTAACTATTTTCATCAAACTGATTAACATAGCCTTCCTGGCAACTTCTCCGTTATTATATGAAGACATATAAATCTAAGATTGCTTTGCTTAGCTTCTTATTGGAGGATCTATCCAACACTATTAAAGGTATATTAAAATCTCTGACTACTATGGAGCCGAAGGAAATGAAGTTGCTCATGTCTGTTAGAGTTTCTCTTATAAATTGAGTTGCATTTTGTTTGGGTGCATAAATGTCAATAATTGAAATATCATCTTATTGAGTATTGCCCTTAACAAATATGAAGTGACCATCCTTATCTTTCCTTAATCTTGTTGGTGCAAAACCTATTGTATCTGCAAATAAAATTCCAACACTTGCTTTTTTCTGCTTTCCATTTGCCTGGAATATAGATGACCATCCCTTCACTCTGAGTCTGTTTTTATCTTTTAAGGTAAGATGAGAATCTTGTATGCAGCAGATAGCTGGCCTGAGTTTTTATATCCAGTCAGTCAACCTGTGCCTCTTTAGAGGACAATTTAAGCCATTCACATTAATTGAAAATATTGATAGCCCTGGTAGAATTTTGGGTGTTGAGTTTTTCGAAAGACCAGTGGACATTTCTAATCCTTTGGCCATTTTGGAAGATGGAATTTGATCAAAAGTTTCAAAGTGCATTTATTTTTGTAGTGGACAGTTGTGCTCATCATTATGGAGGACAGGTCTGAAGATATTCTGGAAAGCTAGTTTGGTTGTGGCAAATTTTTTAACATGTGGATGTCATTCAAGTATTTAATTTCTCCATCATAAATGAAACTCAGTTTAGCTGGATACAGGATCCTGGGTTGAAAGTTATTTTGTTTTAGGAGATTAAAATTAGATGACCACCATCTTCTAGCTTGAGAGGTTTCAGCAGAGAGATCTGCAGTCATTGTAATATTCTTCCCCTTGTAGGTTATGGTTTTTTTTCTTATGTCTGGTTGCTTTCAGAATTTTCTCCTTCATTTAAACTTTAGTGAAGTTAATTATGATGTGCCTGGGAGATGTCTTATTCAGTTTGAGTCCTGCAAAGGTTCTGAAACTGTCTGCTATCTGAATTTCAGAATCTCTTGGCATGTCTGGAAAGTTCTCTTTCATAATCTCATGAAGAAGAGCCTCTGTGCCTTATGAAGCTACTTGGTCAACTTCAGCGATCCTTATAAGGTGAATATTGGTTTTCTTCAAATTATCCTAGAGCTTCCTGAGAGAATGATCCCTTTTTGCTCTCCACTTCTCGTCCTTTTTGAGCATTTCAAAGCATTCAAAAGCTTTGTCTTCGATGTCAAAAATCCTTTCTTCTGCCTGCTCCATTCTGTTACTGAGGGATTCTACTGTATTTCTCACATCTTAGAAGGCTGCAATTTCTTTCATCAGTGTGTGTAAATATTTGGTGATTTTGTGTTTGAATTCATTCAATTCTTGAGACATTTTTTGAATTATTGCTAGAATTTCTACCTTCAACTTTACTTCCATTGTGTTGATCTTATTTTCCATCCAAATTCTAAATTCGATTTCTGACAACTCAGTCATCTGTTTGTGAATGGAATCCTCTGGTTTGGCTAGTTTGACATTCGTTGGAGTTGAACTGTTCTGATTATTCATTTTGCCAGAGTTTTTCCACTGATTCCATCCCATGATTGTTTTTCCCTGTTTAGCTAGATGAGCAGGAATGATGAAAATGGATTGGAGACTTCTGGGGTTGTGGTTGACCAGCCCTTCTCCAAGGAACTGAGACTGGTGACTGCAGCTTTTCCTCTACAATTTTGAAAAGGACCTGTACAGTACTACAGTCTGTGACTCTAGAGCCTTGTTTGGTGTAGTGGTGGTAAGTGGGTCTGTTTTGTGTTTGGTTGATCTCTGTCCAATCCTAGTGAATAAGTGACTCTGGGTTGCAGTCTCAGCTTTGGAGAAATACAGGCAATTAGGACATCCCATCCCCTTCAGGTAATACCTGGAAGAGGAAAATCAAACCTTCTCACTACAACAAAACCATGGTCTCACCTTGGAGGGTCTTCAGGTGATTTGACCAGTTCAAGAGTTCCAAACCAATTGTTCCAAACAGCACCTACCCTCTAGCTAGAGAGTTAAAAAAGTCTCTAGCAACTAGATATTAGGAGTCAACTGGTAGCTCAAGAGTGGCTTGAGCATCTCTGGTGCTTTGAGAAGTCAGAAAAGCCTGTCCAATGGAAGGTTTAGAGCAAGGGGTTGATGCCTCTTTCTCCACCTTGCTCACCCCTCAGCACTGGACTCTGGTAAATCCAGTCTCTGTAGCCCAGTTCTGTCCAATAAGCAAATGTGCCAGGGCTATGTGCCTGCCAGAATCAAAGTAATGTCACTGCCTCCTCTTTGTGCTTACCACCCTCTGCCATTATCCAGCAGGGTAAACTGAAGCCTGCCTGGCTCAGGTGCTCAATGGTGGCTGGAGAAAGTTCCACCTGAGCTCAATCAAAACCTGAGGATATTCTAAGAGCCAAAGAATTTCTCCCTAAGCCACCACACCTTTGTTGCCACTGTTCTGTAGCTCTGGTATCCCTATAGGGTAAGGTCTGGTTCCCTCTGGCAGACTACAGGTTTGGGGAGATGATTCTCCAAAATTAGACCCCAGCCAAATCACTCTATTAATGTTGATATTGGGTGGGAGGTTTATACCCTTGGGTTCAATCCCCTCAGCAGTTTCCGGGTCTCCACTTGTAGTGCAGAGACCCAAGCCTTTGCCAGCTGCTGAGATACACTTTCTCAGGGCCAGGTCAGTCACCTTTCCCTCTATGTCTGTACTGTTACTGGATTCACAGATACAGCACAGCTGCACTGCCTGTCTATGCAATGCCCAGTCCTAGCCAAGAAGTGCAGACATTCTGGTCTCTGCAGGGGTTGGACTTCTAGACTGCCCATGCGGGTCTAAGTTCAAGGTGCCAAGGGAAATATTTGTTCAAACTTCCTGCCAGACAAGGGAATTCCTGAGGTCACAGAAGGGGCTCTCTGGAAAAGGAATCCCAACTTCCAGCAATTCCCTCTGGTGAAGTGAGGGAGGAGAGCCTTAGTTCATTGCTTACTAGTATAGATCCCACAGCAAGCAAGCAACTCTTTTAGGAGAGGGGACGGACACATGTCCTCTTTGGGATGAGATCTGTGCCTGAAATTTGTTTCCTTGGACTCAAAGCTTGCCTCGGCAGGGAAGATGCCCAATTTCCTATCTCTTCTCTCAGCTCGGCTCCCCTCCTTCAGCTGTGTTGGCTTCCTTCTGGATGTTATCTCCCTCTTGACTGGAGCTTCTGTTGAAAGCTGGCTCCAGTCAGCTGTCGTCTCCCCTTCCCCCTTGTTCTTGTTGAACTTTTACTGTTGAGTAAGCCATTTTTTGGTAGTGATGAAACCACAGCTGATTTCAGAAACACAGGTCTCTGGTGTGCCTTCCTCACAGCTCTACTTCTTCCTCTCAGTTCAAATATTAAAAAAAATTTTTAATTACTTTATTAAATATCTCTGAAATTTGGGGGGGGGGTTATACTAGAATCTCTGAGTTTTCTTAATGCTATTAATTTGAATTAGTGGTCAGAGAGCTCACCTATCACCACCTCATTAGGGTCAGTCACTTGTATCTTTTGTCCATTTGGGGAGGTCATGATTGCCTATTTGCTATGCTTTCTTATGAATGTATGTTTTTTGCATTAAGTAGTTAATTATTTAGTTAAGTCTTCTCTTTTTCTTAGATTTGTATTGGTTACATTTTCTTAGAGATTCTTTGTAATTGAATTTCTTATGTTTTTCTGCTAGGTCATGCCTCCTTTTCAGTACTAAGTAGTGACATAAAGTTGGGATTTCCTTGGCATTAGCAAATGTTAATAATGCTGCCCATCTGGAATGGGGAAAGTCCCAAAGGGACTTGGCATGGTGGAATTGTTGGCTAGGTGTTTATGTCCAGGAGACCTATGGAACATACTTTCTTCACAGTAGTTGGTGTCTCCTTTGGCTAAGTTACAGAGAAGAGTCTACAGGGCTGTGGACATTAGTGACACTTCCTGTCTTTGTTTCTGGACATATCTTCAGGAATTTGACTCTTTTCTCATACTCATGATGCTTCTATGGTGTGAGACATGGACAAGTCTGCCAAAGAACTCAGAATGCTGCAGGAGCTGGTAGTCCACCCTAATATGACTTTTTCCAGTGTACGAACTGTGATTTGAGGCAAATTTTCTGTGTGTTTAGTGCTGGACAGATTTGGGGGAGGTGCCTCTTGGTGTAAAAAGAAAATCAGAATCTCAGGGCCACTTTCCACACTTCTGTTGCAAAAGAGAAGGTAAAAACCTCAGTTAACTATGAAGAACTCTCCCTACAGATCATTCATTAAGCCTTGCTGACTTCCATAAGCAAGGACAAAGAAATTGTAACTATGCGTAGCACCTAAAACTAAAGTCTGTTCCAATCCACATGAATAATGAATTACAAGTAATATGTAACAGAATTGGAGACACACGGAATCAGACATTATTCCACCTACCCATGGACATCTACATAATTGATCCTTTCTTTATTCCCTTTTTTCTCTTCTACCATTCCCTAAATTGTGTGTAAAATGTAGATTTCCTGGGTGTCCCAATAATTTAGAAAAATTGGCTTATGAACTATCCCCTTATCTTTTCCTTTCTCTCCAAATTCCCCTAAATCCTGACATTTCTGCTTCTCCTTCAGTAAAATAGACACAGTGTGTCTGCAGTTCATATTTTTCCAGGTTTTGTCAGCTTTAACTTAATAAATCTCCATTGATTGAAAATTTTTTCTTGCCTCAGTCCATTTACTAGTGTCAACAATGGATATAAAAATCTGAGTGATTGTGAAGGCTTAGGACATTATTGTACACTAGGGTGAACTTTACAAACATTGTACATATTAGCTATACGACATTTACAAAAAAATGAATTCTCCAATAATCAATTAAACTTAGCTTACTGCAAGTTTCAAACTTTTACTTTGTAAACTTTTAAATTCTTAATCTTTTAACTCTTTTGTATTAACAATTAATTTGAAATACAAACACATGGTATATATATAAAAATATTTTCTTCCTTTATGTATTTCCTTTGTAAGCTTTATATAGATTTTATTTACTTATTCATTCATTTTACTTTTTAAATTTTTTTCTTAAAAACTTTTTCTAAGCACACACATCTGCCTAGATCTACACAGAGACAGAATCATCACTATCATTGTCTTCCACTTCTATACCCTATCTTATAGGAAGCTACTCAGAGGCAATAATATTCATGTAGCTGTCCTCACCTATGATAACAACACTTTCTTCTTGGGTGGTGCCTGTGGCTCAGTGAGTAGGACGCCAGCCCCATATACCAAGGGTGGCGGATTTGAACCTGGCTCCAGCCAAAGTACAACACAAAATAGCCAGGCACTGTGGTGGGCACCTGTTGTCCCAGCTAGTCTGGAGGCTGAGGCAAGAGAATCACCTAAGCCCAAGAGCTGTAGGTTGCTGTGAGCTGTGATGTCACAGCACTCTATCTACAGAGGGCAACAAAGTGAGGCTCTTGTCTTTTTTCTTGAAAATCCCCTGAAGGACATGCCTAAGGCTGTTTTATAGTAAATTTTTTTTCTAATAAGTAGAAGTATATGTTAAAAAACAATAAAATATATACTAGACCAAATGTGTATACAAATAACATAGCTACTTATTATAGCTATTTTATCTTTTTTCTATTATCATTACATACCTATTTATTATCATTGTCAAGTATTATGTATTGTGTATAATTGTAGGTGCTATACTTTTATATGAATGTATTGTTCTATGAAATTAAGACAATTATAATAGGTGATAGAAGCTTTCATTTCCATTATAATCTTACACGGCCACTGTTATATATGAGGTCTATTTTTGACCAAAACATGATTTATGTGGTGCATGACTATATGTAGAAAACCCTAAGGGTTGCAGTAAAAACTGTAAGAATTAATAAATGGTTTGCATAAAGTTACAAAATAAATTATTAACATAGAAAATCAGTTGCACACTAACCTATACACTAACAATAATCTGAAAAAAATTAAGAAAACAGTACATTTCCAGTAACATCAAAAAACTACATAAGAATAAATATAACCCCAAAATGTGAACGATCTGTACAATACAAACTATAAAACATTAATGAAAGAAATTGAAACACATAAATTAATTTAAAAAATAGCTTATGTTCATGGATTGGAAGAATTAATGTTATTTTTACTACTCAATGTGACCTATAGATTCAATACAATTGCTGTAAAAATTCTGATAGCATTTTTAACTGAACTAAAAGAATTATAATAGCATTATGTCAAGTTACAAATGACTATAGATATCCAGAGAAATACTAGACAAGAAGAACTAATCTGGAGTTACACATTTCCTAATTTCAAATTATATCATAAAGCTATAATATGCAACATAGTATTGTATCCATATGCACATAGACACCTAGACCAACAGAATAGAATAGAGAACCCAGAAGCAAACCCATGCATATATAGTCAATTGATTTTCATCACAGACACCAAGAATACACAGTGGGGATAAGATAGTCTCTTTAGTAAATGATGGTGAGAAAATGGATATCCCCATGTAAAAATTGAAATTAGGTCCTTATCTTACACTACACATGAAAAGCAGTTCAAAATGGATAAATGCCTGCATGTAAGATCTGAACCTGAAAACTCCTAGAAGAAAAGATGAGGAAACATTTCCTTTACATTAATTATGGCAGTGAATTTTGGAGTATGACATCAAAATCAAAGGCAAGCAAAGCAAAACTAAACAAGTGTAAATACATCAAAAGAAGATGATTCTCTGTAGTATAGGAAAAATCAACAAAATGATAACCCGTAAAATGGGAGAAAATACTGGCAAACTGTATATCTGATGAGGGCTTAATATCTAAAATCTATAAGAAAATCATAAACCCAATAGCAAAAAAGAAAACAAACAACAAATAATCTGAATAAAAATTGGGCAAAATATCTAACAGATATTTTTCTTTTTTTTTTTTGGAACCTTTTTTTTTTTTTTTTTTTTGGTGGGGGCTGGTTTTGAACCCACCACCTCTGGCATATGAGGCCAGCACCCTACTCCTTTGATCCGCAGGTGCTGCCCCTAGCAGACATTTTTCCAAAGAAGACATACAAACGGCCTACCCACAGGTGCATGGAAGGCTCCTCAACAATACTTAATCATCAGGGGAAATGCAAATTGAAACCACACTGTGCTATCACCTATGCCTTTTAGTATGGTATTGCAAAAAAAAAAAAAGTGTTAACATCCACATAACAAGTGCTAATAAGGATGTGAAGAAGAAAAAAACTTATACACATGAGAATGTAAATGATGAAGTCATTTTGGAAAACAATATGGATATTATTCACAAAATTAAAAATAAAACTACTATATGATCCAGCATTACATTGGGGTAGTTATTCTAAGGAATTTAAATTAGGATCTTGAAAAAAATGCCTGCATTTCTGTATTCTTCACAGCATTCTTTAGAATAGTCACAATGTGCGAACAATCCAAATGTCCATTGGCAGATAAATGGGTAATAAAAATGGAATATCATTTTGACTTAAAAATGAGGGAAGTACCGTTTTTTGTGATAATATGTATGGATCTGGATGACATTATGCTATGTGAAATAAGCCAGACACAGAAAGGCAAATACTGTGCAATATTATTACTTGTCCATGCAGTCTAAAATAATCAAGTGGAAGCAGATTGTAGAATGGTGGTTGCCAGGGAATGGGTGCAGGGAAAAATAGATAAAGAATAGTTGAAGGGTACAAAGTTTCACTTACACAAGATAAGTAAGTTCTGAAAGTCTGCTATACAGAATAGTGCCTATAGTTAACAATATTGTATAACAAAATTATGCTCTGAGTACACACCTCTCATTAAGTGTTCTTACCACAAAAACACCACAAATATGAGATAGTGGCAGGAGGAATCTCTAAAAAGGTGACAGGTATCTTCACAGCTTTTATGGTGGTGATGGTTTCATGTCTGTAGGAGTCATCTTCAAACTCATCAATCAAATGGCATACATTAAATATGTACAGCTATTTTTCATGTCATTTATGCCTCAGTTAAATGTTTTTAAAAATAAAGAGAAAGAATTTAGGTAGTTTGTGGAATTATACGGAAGGCTAGAGAAACAAATGTGAGGCTAATTGTTCACAATTAATTCCTAAAGATGCACCACAGAACTGGCTTGGTGAATAAACTACTACTCCTCATGCAAACTCAGTTATTATCTTTGCAAGCAAAATAGACACCCTGCTAAATGTTTCTCTCCTCATCTTTTTTACTTCTTGATCACTCTTTCATGGATGCATCTGAATGGCAAAAGTCAGGTCATATGCCTGCATCAAATTGCAGAGGAAGGTAGAAAAACTGATTTTCTGATTCCAGCTTAGGAAAGGATGCCTTACAATGTTGCTAAGTCTCTGTATATTTGCCTATTCTGGAAATTTAATATGATGAATAGAATCATAAAATATGTAGTCTTTTGTGACTAGCATCTTTTATTTAGCATAATGTTTTCAAGGTTTATCCACATTGTTGCGTGTATTAGTACTTCATTCTGTTTTATGACTGTAATATCCCATTATATATCACATACATATTGACTTTTAAGTAGATGGACTTTTGATTTGTTTCTATTTTTCGGCCATTGAGAATAATGTAGTTATTAACATTTACATATGAGTTTTGTGTGTGTAGGTGTTTTCATTTCTCCTGGGTATATATCTAGTGTCATTCTGCTCCTAGGAATGAAATGGTGAGGGGATGGCACGAAAAGTAAACTCTTACACTCAATTATTTTCAAATAAATAACTGATGAGGCTTGGAGAGGCAAGCGGTTTCACATGCCAGGCAGCCAAGCAGTAGTAAGAAAGTGCTGACCTGACAAAAACCTCAAGGGTCTTTTATTAAACCAGAAAAAATCCATATGTGCAAGATGTATGAAAAAGGAAACAAAGAGGTTTTGTAATGTCAGTGAATTGAGGAAACAATGGAAAGAAGGACAGAAGAGATTATCATAAGATTATAAAGTGAAAAAAAATGGTTACAATGCCTTGAGGGTAAACTTCAACTTTCCTATTTTATGTGGCTAATGTATATCTTAATCCTTAAGCAAATGTATATCTTAATCCTTAAGCAATTTGAACCTTCGCGCCTTCTCCAGCACAGTGACCATAGATGTATATCTAAACTACTGAACATTCCTGACCCCCAGCAGTGTCCTACAGGTACTGTGTTCAGGACCTGGTGGGAATTGAGCTATCTGGGCTGTTGCCAGCAGATAGGTCCTCAGAAATGTCAGCCTACACTAAACTCTAACACACAATCTAAAAATGAAATTGCTAGGTTATATTATTAACCTACGTTTAACATTTTGAGATACTGTCAAATTGTATTCCAAAGTACCTATACCATTTTACATTCCCACCAACAGGTAATGAGAATTTCAATTTTTCTTTGGCTTCACCAAAACATGTTATGGTCTGTCTTTTTTATTCTAGTCATCTTAGTGAGTGTGCATGTCCCTCACATGACATGCTGGCATGCCAATTGTTTTTAATTTACATTAAATAATAGGTAGTGATAATTAGGTTTTCGTTTTTATGGACATTTGTATATGTTATTTCAAGAAATGTTTATATCTTTTTACTATCTTTTAATTGGGTTATCTGCCTTTTTCTATGACAGAGTTGTAATAGCTTTCTTTTATATGTTCTGAATATAAGTTCCAAGTACTTTATCCGATATGATTTCCAAATACTTATATTATGTTGGTTACCTTTTCACTTTGTTGATAGTGTCCATTGATAAATAAAAGGTTTTGGCGATGTCTAGTTTACCAATTTTTTCTTCACTGTTGTCTAAAAAAAAATTCCTACTCTAAGTTCATGCTGATCTTTACTCTTTTCTTCTAAGTTTTATAAGTTTTGTTATTACATGTAGGTCCATGATCCATTTTGATTTAATTTGTATATAGTGTAAGGAAGGGGTACAACTTCATTCTTTTTTTAGGAGGGGGGTTGGCCTTAGGTGGTATAAAAGTTATTTATTATAGATTCATTCATTTATTTATTTTGATTAAAAGTTTTATTGCTGATACAACATATTTTTATATCTTTATGAGGTACGTGTATTTTTTTTTTTTTTTTGCATTTTTTCCCAGGGCCAGGCTTGAACCTGCCACCCCCGATATTTGGGACCTGACCCTACTGCTTGAGCCACAGGTGCTGCCCATATGTGTGATATTTTTTTACATGTGTAATGTGTAATTATCAAATCAGGGTATTTAGGGTATTCATCAACTTGATCCTTTATCATTTATATGTGTTAGGAACATCTCAAATCCACCTTTCTAGGTATTTTCAAATATACAATGTGTGTCTTGTCTTTATCTGTAGTCACCATTCTCAGCTATTGAACAGTATAACTATTATGTCTCTATGGAGTTTGAGCACATTAACTGACCACTCTTCATCCCCTTCCCTCACCCCACACACACCCTTCACAGCCTCTGTTAACTATTATTCTACTCTCTATCTTAGGCAATCAGCTTTTGTTGCTTCTATATATGAGTGAGAGCATGCAGTATTTGTATTGCTGTGCATGGAGTTTTTCCACTCATCATAATTACCTCCATCCACACCCATTCATGTTGCTGCAAATAACAGTATTTCATTCTTTATTAAGACCAAATGTGTAAGTTGGGTGTAGAAATATTTAATATTGTATTATATTCATGTTGTAGTCTTCCCTTGACCAATATGAAGTGTCCATCTTTGTCTTTCTTAACTTTATTGACTTCAAATCCATTTGTAGCTGAGAATAAGATTGAAACTCCTCCTTTATTCTGATTTCCATTTGCTTGAAATACTGTTTTCTATCCCTTAACCTGAGTCTTGATTTGTCCTTCAAGTGTAGGTGTTTGTCCTGGAGACAGCACATAGATGGCTTCTGCTCTTTTATCCAATCAGCCAGCCTGTACCCCTTCAGTGGGGAATTCAACCTGTGGACATTTATTGACAGAATTGATAAGTATAGTGGAATTATATTCATCTTATTTTGTGAAAGTCTGTTGTATAGTTTTATCCTTTGTGCCAATGTGGAAGCTAAGTTGTGACTTTAGCTTCTGGGTGTTTAGTTTGTTTTGATATTCAGTGTTGAGAAAAGGTATGAGTATTCCTTGTAGAGTGGATTTTGTTGTGGCAAATTTCCTCAGTGTTGTATATCTGCACAAGATTTGGTTTCTCCATCAATTTTAAACCTTAGTTTAACTGAATACAGAATTCTGGGATGAAAATTGTTTGTTTAAGAATGTTAAAGGTGGATGATTATTCTCTTCTGGGTTGGGAGATTCAGTTGAGAAGTCTCCTGTCATTCTAATGGCTCTCCCTCTGTAGGTCATTGGAGCTTACTCCTGGCTACTTCTAAGATTTTCTCTTTTATCTTGACTTTGGACAGGTTCATTATAATGTGTCTTGGAGAAGCTCTTTGAGTTGAGATAACCTGAGTTTCAATAACTATCTAAAAGGAGTGTATTGAGATCTTTAGTAAAACTTGGGAAGTTTTCATTTATGGTAGTCTTCAGAGGGCTTCCATTTCTTTGGAACAATCTTCCTCTTCAAGGATCCCTAGTATTCATGTGTTTGTACACTTCATGTAGTGTCATATTTCTCCAAGTGACTGTTTTGCTTTCTCACTCTTCTTTTCTGTCTCTATAACTAGCTGAGTTAACTCAGAAACTTTATCCTCTAGCTGTGAGGTTCTTTCTTCTCCATGGTCTAATCTATTTGTGATACTTTCTAGGGCATTTTTACATTCTCTGATTGTCTTTTTTATTGCCTTAAGCTCTACCATATCTTCCCTATATTCTACATATCCCTTGTCCACATTTTGGTTCATTCTTTTCATTTTCTTTTGGTTTTTCATGTTGCCTAAATTTTTTGGTTAGTTCCTCCTCATGTGTTCTTTCTTCTTGTTCACCTCTTTGTCCTCCTTTTTCCTTCTCACTTCCTACTTTGCTTCAAATTACCTTGTCTCAGAGCTCCAGTATTGAAGTGTCCTCTTGGTATAAGGTCAAAAGTATAAGAATGGTAAAGGGTGACCAGGGAAATACAAGAGAAACAGAAAGAAAGATGGAAAAAGAAAGAGAAAAAGAAAAGAAAAGAAAAATGAAAGGAGGGAGAAAGAAAATAATTGAGGAACAGGTGAGAAGGTGGACAGGAAAAGGGAATGAGAGTAGTAGAAGAAATGGTATTGATCAGTATGGTGCTAAGGCCATGCTTATAACGCAAGGATTTTTAGGGACTCGGCTGGGTGGGTGCCTCGAAATCAAGAACTCCTTACCAGCCAGAGCACAGCCAGACTCTTCCTTTGCCGAAAATGGGAAGAGAAAAAAAGAAAAAAGATCAAAAACAAGAAGGAAAAAAATTAAATAAAAATAAAAAAAATAGAAAATTTCTGAAATGTGGTCTGGCCAATACTGTTGTCCAAGTGGCAAAGGTAGAAGGGCTCCTTAGACCATGACCACTTTGTCTCCTTGAGCCAAACTACTACTGTGACCTCCCTGCCAGACCACAACTGTGCCACCACAGCTGTCAGTGAAAAAAACAAAAGATAAAAAAATAATAAAATGAGACTATATATAATTAAAAACACAATTGTATTAAATAAAGGAGAGAGAGTAAAGAAAAAAAAGGAGGGAATATTTTAGCTATGTCACAAACAATTTAATTAGGAAAGATGAGAAAAGTGAAGAATATCTATAAAAAGAGAGAATGAGGAGGAGTGAAATAGAATAAATGAGGTTATAATAATGTATCCAAAAACATAGGAGCCCTTGCTGTTGATGATAGTAAAAATGGAAGTATCAAACCAACCAAACAAATTATCTAAAACAAAACACAACCAAACAAGAAAAACGCAAATCACCAAAACGGTAGCAACCTCAGCAACAAGGAAAAGAAAAAATAACAACATATGTGTGTGTGTGTGTGTGTGTGTGTGTGTGTGTGTGTGTAGAGAGAGAGAGAGCAGGGGTCATCAAACTATGGCCCACGGGCCACATGCGGCCCACTGAGGACATTTATCCCGCCCGCCGGGTGTTTTTGCCACAGTTGCCTGTCCTGCTTAGCAGCCAACTCCACCTAGCCCTCAGGGTGTTTCTGCTGCCCTGCCTGTCATGCTTAGCAGCCAACTTGTCCAGGGCAGCAGTGTGCATGTGTGGAATGTGCGCCACCTCTCCAACTTTACTCCTCCTTTCTGTCTCTCCCCGCCCCTCCTTCTCTCTGTCTCTCCCCTCCCCACCTTCTCTCTGTCTCTCTCTGTCTCTCCCTGCCCCTCCTTCTCTCTGTCTCTCCCTGCTGGGTGTTTTGCCGGCCTGTTTAGTACCTCACTCCTCCCAGCCACAGTGTGCTTGTGTGGAAAGTGCCCCATACTCTCTGACTCCCCTCCTACTCTCCCATTCACCTCCTTCTCTCTGTTTCTGGTGTAAGCTGAGGATTACCAGGTTGCCTGTGCAGAGCCTGCTGCTGCCTAAGGACTGAGGTAAGAACAAGTTAGGATTTTTTTTTTTTGAAGTTAAGAAGTCTATTTATTTATTTATTTTTTTGTAGAGACAAAGTCTCACTTTATTGACCTAGGTAGAGTGCCATGGTGTCACACAGCTCACAGCAACCTCCAGCTCTTGGGCTTTGGCAATTCTTTTGCCTCAGCCTCCCAAGTAGCTGGGACTACAGGTGATGTCTGGCTATTTTTCTGTTTTGCAGTTCATCTGAGGCCAGGTTTGAACCCGCCACCTTCAGTATATGGTGCTGGCGCCCTACTCGATGAGCCACAGGTGCTGCCTGGTCTATTTTTTTTTTTTTATTTTGCAGTTAGTAGGGCCTTTTTTTTGTGGTTAAGGGGGGGCCTTTTTTCCCTAAAGTTAGGAGGTCTTTTTTTTTTTTTTTTGGCAGATAGAGGCCGCCTTTTTTTTTGAAGTTAGGAGAACTTTTTTTTTAAAGTTGGTTAGTTGGTTGGGGGTGGTTTCTAGGGGGTTGCATCACAGTGATAAGTCAGCACTCAGTGCTAATGCAAATTGTCAGTCCTCAGAGGTAATGCAAATGGTCAGAGCTCAGAGGTAATGCAAATAGTCCTCAGTGGTAATGATACTTGTAAGTGCTCAGTATTAATGCAAATTGTCAGCAGTCAGTGTTAATGTAAATGGTCAGTGCTCAGTGTTATCTAATGGGGGCCCCAGACTAGTAATCTGCCTAGGGCCCCATGGGAACTTAATCTGGCTCTGCAGACAGCCAAGGAGTAGGAAACCCAATTTAATTGACAATAAGTGCGTTTATATTCTGATTGCTATTCATTTGTGTATGATGTTGTATGTTGTGTGCTGTGTAAGCTACGGTACACACTGTTGTGATCTCTGAGTAGTGTGAGTTCAGCCATATGCTTGTATGGCTGAACTCGCATTAGATTCGGAAGAAAAAAGGCATACGTGCCTTCTTTTTTCCTGCAGTGGAATGAGATCCCATGGAGATCGCATGGGTCTTCTTACCGTGTGAGTTCACAGATCGCAGTGCGGTTCACACAGAGTAGGTAATGTGAACTGGAAAGGTGGTGGAGGAACTGGCTCTATAATCCTGCCTGTTCCCACACTGCACCAGTGTGAGCCTGAGTTAAAAGCGGAGTTCCACCATATGGGCACTGGTGAGGCTGAAATTATGTGGACTGGCAAGGCCGCATTGATGGACACTGATCAGACTCCATTGAAGGGCAGTGCAGTCTGTATGTCTCTGTATGGGCAACGTTATTGCTGGTATATTGTTTTTGGAGCACTGTTGCTCCATATTAGTATTTTACTAATAGCAATTTGGAATTCCTAGGAAACAATGATATCAAGAAAGAGAAAAATTGACTCGGAGTGTAGGATATTCAAAGAACAGTGGACTTATGATTACTTTTTCATGGAGTTCAAGGAAAGAGCTGTGTGTTTGATATGCCAGAATATAGTGTCTGTGTTCAAAGAATACAATTTGCATTGACACTATCAAACTCAACATAAAGATAAATACGATTGTTTGGTTGGAGAAGTGAGAAAAGAAAAATTATTAAAACTGAAATATACATTGACAACTCAGCAAAATACTTTTATGAAGCAGAAACAGCTAAATACTTTATCACTGCGAGCAAGTTTTCAAGTTGCCAGGCTAATAGTGTGCACTGGTAGACCATTTGTGGAGGGAAAATTTGTTAAAGAATGCCTTCTTTCTGTTGCCAAAGAGATGTGTCCAGAGAAGGCTGATTTATTTAGTACAGTGAGTCTTTCAGGACCCTCAATTACACGAAGGATTGAAGAAATGGGAGACAATTTGCATCAGCATTTGCACAACTCCGCAAAAAAAACTTTCCTATTTTTCCTTGGCACTCGACAAAAGTAATGATGTTTGTGATTCTGCACAACTTCTAATTTTTATTCATGGGAGGAATGACTATTTCGAAGTCACGGAAGAGCTTGCTGCACTGCAAAGCATCAAAGGAACAACTACAGGAGAAGATGAATATGAAAAGGTTTGCCATACTGTGAATAGTATGGAGCTGGACTGGGCAAAACTAGCCAGTGTGACAACTGATGGTGCTCCTAGCATGGTGGGGTCTAAGAAAGGAGTAATTGCTTGCATTAACCATGAGATGGATGGACATAACCATTCTCATCCAATAGGCATACACTGCCTCATCCACCAACAAGCGCTGTGTAGTAAATCACTGAAGTGGGACTCTGTTATAAAAACTGTGGTATCTTATGTTAACTTCATTAATTGTTAACAACAATTTCAGGAATTTCTGTCTGAACTAAATGTTGCCAGTGAAGATGTCCCATACCACACAGAAGTCTGTTGGCTGAGTCGAGGGAGAGTTTTGAAATATTTCTATGACTTACTTCCACAGATTACAACTTTTCTGCTTTCAAAAAACAAAGAAGTACCAGAGATCAATGATGCAGAATGGAAATGGCACCTTGCCCTTCTGAGCAACAGAGCTTCTCAACAGTTTCAATGTACAACTTCAAGGAAAAGAGAAGCTCATCTGTGATATGCAATCACATGTGAAAGCATTTGAAGTAAAAATAGGCCTCCTCATCAAACAAGTGAAGGAGGAAAATTTCTGCCATCTCCCTACAACTCAAAATCTGTTAGCAGAAAATCCATTGGTTGCATTCCCGAATAAAACATGTGTGGATTCACTGGAAAAGTTGCAAAAAGAGTTCCAATTTAGATTTAAAGAGCTTCATCTCCGTGAACAGGACATACAGCTTTTCCGTAATCCATTTTCTATTGACATTGAAAATGTGGATACAATTTACCAAATGAAACTGGCTGAATTGCAGAATTGTGACTCTCTGGAAGACAAATTCAAGTCAAGCAGCCTTCCTAATTTCCATGCATCTCTCCCCTCTGAGACATATCATAATCTCAGGAACCATGCACTCAAAATGGCAACCATCTTTGGCAGCACTTATGTCTGTGAATAGACTTTTTCCAGAATGAAACATCTGAAATCTCCAACCAGATCTAGACTAACTGATGCACACTTGCATCACTTGTTATGACTAGTAGTGACAAATATGGAACCAGACATTGACCATCTCATTAGCCAAAAGCAGGCCCATAGTTCCCATTGAAATATTGGTAAGTTTGTTGCTTTAACTTTACTTGTTCTTCATTTTAACTATTGTATTTATTCCCATTTTGTTTTTTGACTTCAAAATAAGATA
>CAUYON010002394.1:0-22686 GCA_963573935.1 Arctocebus calabarensis | reverse complement strand
ATAAAATGGCCGGGTGTTGTGGCGGGCACCTGTAGTCCCAGCTACTTGGGAGGCGGATGCAGGAGACTCACTTGAGCCCAGGAATTGAAGGTTGCTGTGAGCTGTGATGCCACAGCACTCTACCCAGGGTGACAGCTTGAGACTGTCTCAAGAAAAAAAATATGTATATATCTGGGCGTTGGATAGCGCCTGTGGCTCAAAGGAGTAGGGCACCAGCCCCCTATGCTGGAGGTGGCAGGTTCAAATCCAGCCCTGGCCAAAACCTGCCCCCCCCCCCAAAAAAAAAAACAGCTAGGCGTTTTGGCGGGTGCCTGTAGTCCCAGCTACTTGGGAGGCTGAGGCAAGAGAATTGCTTAAGCCCAGGAGTTTGAGATTGCTGTGAGCTGTGATGCCACAGCTTTCTACCAAGGGTGACAAAGTGAGACTCTGTCTCAAAAAACCAACCAAAAAACAAAAAAAATAGCTGGGCATTGTGGCGAATGCCTGTAGCTCCAGCTACTCAGGAGGCTAAGGCAAGAGGATCTCTAAGCCAAAGAGTTTGAGGCTGCTGTGAGCTATGATGCCACAACACTCTACCAAGGGCGACAAAGTGAGACTGCCTCAAAAAAAAAGGGTAGAAGAAAAAGGGAGCCACTCTGCATATGGGATATCAGTTACCAAGACAATCTCAGGGCAAAATGCCACTCAGAAGAAGCAATGCGTGGGTTACTGTAGTGGCAACAGGCACAGCCAGCACTCAAGGACAAGGACACCAGTGGAGCCCTCTCTGTAGGTAGTTTTACTCACTATTTACCAAACTTGCACACTTGGGAATTTTCTGTTTAGTCAGGAGACTGGATAAACAACCATGCACTGTTACCAGTGCTGATGGCGGCATCTCAGAACCTGGCTAGGTCTTACACCCTGAGAAAAACTCCTCACTATTGTTTCAGGAAGTACCACACATGCTGTGATAGATAGATAGTTCCTACCTTTCCTACAGGCTATTTCTTATGGCTAACACACTTGCAAATTGCCAAAGATCAGAAACTACTCTTTTTCTGTTTTCTTTCCCAGCAGGCTCAGATAGTTCTGCATAGTCCCAACAGGTCTGGGGTCTTAATGAATTCAGGAGCCAGATCACAGCAGTGAAGAGACCCAATTCCCTTCCAGACCCACAAATGAGGAGCCACAGCAGATCCAGTCCCTGCCTCCTGGGCAGGCTGGGGACTTTTTACCAAGCTGTGAATTGGGAGCCCCTTCACAAGAAAAGCAGTGTCTTACAGCTTCCAGTGAAAGGTGTGTAAAACAAAGTTGCCCTGAAGTTCAGTATAGGCTGTAGAGAAAGCCTCCTCCCTGGAGCAGAGACTAAGCTCAGAAACTCATTCAGTGTTTGGGGAGGGGAAGGGGGAGGAGGTTGTTTACAGCGGGCTTCCAAACTCACGCCTGAAGAAACACAGTCCCAGAGGAGGCAGACCTTTGTATTGCCAACTTCCCAAAGAACACACAGGGAAATAGGCCGAGGCTGCTCAAAACCAGCTTGACTGGTTCTACAGAGAAGCCCCTGGTCTGCTCCACCTTCCTTAAGTTAAGAAAAAAGGCCAAAAAGTGGCTTGGAGCCAGTAATTGAACACACCCCTCCTTTCTCCGGGACCAAATGGCCCTGGAGATCACCCAGCCACCAGTATTAGTGTCCATCTCACCCTCTCTACTACCAAATCATGTGTAACCATATTGCTTTACACGCGTATAAGCCTAAAATTAACGATTTGGTATACAGGAGGAAAAACATTCATTTTTGCCCTTTTTGCCATTCTCTAGTGAGAACTGTAAGGAATAACTGGAAGTATGCAGAAATGAGTGCCAACCCAAGACAGACATCTGTGGAAAGAACTCCTCCCTGGGACCAAGAGACTTCAAACATTCTAGACAAAAACAGAAATGCAAATAAAAAGACTAGCCTATTTATACTTCCCAAAAGAGGAGCTGGTCTAGAGGTAAGGAGTAGGAAACGGCATGCCTCCTCTGAGATTACTGGAAACCAAGAGGCAGATTCTCTTTGGTGTTTTAGGTCAGTTATACTATCTCTGTCCAAAAGATTAGCAATGATCTTCAGAGGCCTACACCAAAAAGGCTGTGATGGGGTAGTACCATCCTGCTCAGACAGCTAATCTGGGGAGGGCCTGCCTCTTCCCATGCCAGCAGTAGGTACAGGATTACTTTCCTCCCCACAGTGTTTGCAAAGGCTTACTCTTCCCTCTTCTGAGACAGAAGGGGAAAAATAAGCAGATAACACTTCTCTGACTCACTCATGTCTCATGAAGACTGGAGAAAGCCTGGAAAACTTATGCTTTAAATGCAAAGAACATAAATAGTGGTATCTCCCATCAAGAAAAGGAAACTCAGCCACCTATCTAGTTTATCATTTTGCTGAACTTCCACTGAAGAAGAAAGAGCCAGGTTTAAACACTCACCCTTTCCAAATCCCTCTCAATTTTTGCCTTGATGGGAAACTAATAAACCTGACAGCAGCACCACAGCTGAAAGAGAATCAAAGCCTTTCCACACCTCCTCTCAAAGCAGAGGCCTAACAGCCCCTGTCTATAGATTAACCAAGCAGAGATTGAGGTGGTCCTGGTTACTACAAGAAAGCCTCATCGGGTACTCTCAGAAAAGGAAGATGACCACCTTCCTCACCCTTCCCATCTGCTGGGTTTACTTCATCCCAATTAATGGACTTCAAAGTGCTGCTGGGGGAGTCCATTTAGCAGAGATGCTATCATGGGGCCAAAGGTGGAACCCAGCTCCCACCCAGCTTGTCAATAATGGGCTGCAAAGTCTGAGGCTTTGCTGCACTCTAGGCATAAAATATTCATTCAAGTCAGCATAATACATATGTAGGAACATCGTGGAAGGTCCTGGGAGAAAATAAATGCTGGTCAGGTGGCTAAATGCTCAATGCGAAAGAGTTCATGAAGGCCTGGTTTAATCTTGGTCAAATACCCATTCAGAATAGGGTTCTTCTGTCCAACGGGGGGTAGTCTCACTCACAACAGATCTAACCCCGTAAACCTCTCAGGCAAACAAATTCTCCATCTTTTCCTACCTCACAATCATCAGCTCTGTTTAAGACATTTATGCTAGGCTTGGCACCCATAGCACAGTGGTTATGGCACCAGCCACATACACCAACGGTGGTGGGTTTGAACCCAACCAGGCCAGCTAAACAATGACAAAGAAGTTAACCAGGCACTGTGGCTGGTGCCTGTTGTTCCGGCTACATGGGAGGCTGAGGCAAGAGACTAACTTAAGCCCAAGAATTTGAGGTTGCCATGAGCTGTGACGCCATAGCACTCATACTGAGGGCAACAAAGTGAGACTCTGTCTCAAAAAATAAAAAGGACAGCCAGGTGTTGTGGCTGGCGACTGTAGTCCCAGCTACTTGGGAGGCTGAGGCAAGAGAATTGCCTAAGCCCAGGAGTTGAAGGTTGCTGTGAGCTGTGTGACACCACGGCACTCTACCGAGGGCAATAAAGTGAGACTCTGTCTCTACAAAAAAAAAAATAAAATAAAAAAAAATAAAAAGGAAGAAAAGGCATTTATGCTAAAAATAATCTCTGGCCTAATCTTTGGTGATGGTCTAAAAGATTCGGTTATCTGGCTCAGCACCTATGGCTCAACAAGCTAAGGCACCAGCCACATACACTTGAGCTGGCAGGTTCGAATCCAGCCTGGGCCCACCAAACAACAATGACGGCTGCAACCAAAAAATGGCTGGGTGTTGTGGTGGGCACCTGTAGTCCCAGCTACTTGGGAGGCAGAGGCAAGAGACTCGCTTGAGCCCAGGAATTGGAGGTTGCTGTGAGCTGAGATGCCACAGCACTCTATCCAAGATGACAGCTTGAGGCTCTGTCTCAAAAAAAAAAAAAAAAAGATTCAGTTATCCCTCTGGGAACTTCATTTTAATCTGAACAGGTCAAACTTCAACAACTACCTTTTATCTGTTTAGCTACTTGCTGAAGTCCACAAAATGGAGAGAAATTATTATAATTTACTAGGTGCAGTTCTTTAAGTAGATTCAAAGGTTTTGATATGGCAACTCTATGAACTCCAGGGCTCCTACAGCCCTTGCTTTAACATCTCATTCTGATCTCTAGTACCAAGCAGGAAGTGAGGCTATATGGCCTGGTATCCACCCACAGCCCTAGCCAGAGGCAGCACCACCAAGAAGCCCCTAGCCAGAATCAAAGGACAGATCAGAGTTCAGACCCAGGGCACGGTGCTGCACAGCTTACAGAATTGTGGAGTGAAATGCCATGTTAACGGAGCCAGCCTACCTGGAGGACATCGAAAGCAAAAAACATTTAGCCAACATTAACACTGGGATCCAATGAATAACTGTGTTTGGAGCAGCACACGTTGTTCTTCACAGGATCTTATAGCTTAAGATTTGGTTTCTTCATCAAGACTTCCAAACTCCTCTTCCTATGACTGAGAGAATAAACAATGTCACTCACTCCCTAGAAAACTGACATCAGCACCCTCCCTTGCCCACTCCAGAAGAAAGGAGTAGAGTGAAATACTGGAATGCATCTGTTTTCTCTTAAGAGCCCTCTCCTGTTATAGTTTCCGAGGCCCAGAGATGGGGCAGGTCTTGAGCCATGTAGCTCTCCCCAGGTGTTACAGAAAACTCTAGCAGGTGAACTCTGGAAGTTGGACCCTTCTGCATACTTGCTTGTTACTGCTGCTGCTGCTGGCTGGAAGACAGTCATCTTGCTGATTGCTTTCACTACTGCCAAGCCTCCAGGCCAGCAGAGCCATTTGGAAAAGAAGCAAATAGAAAGCTTAGCTCACAGATTGAGAATCCCCAAAACTACCAGCCCCAGGTCAAAATCTTCTTTCTGCAAAAGGAAGAAGTCTATGGCTATGAAAAAGCTCATCTGTAGCCAGGTGTCAAAAAAATCTTAAAGACTGGGCTTGATTTTTTTTTTTAGCTCCTGCTTTCACTGTTAGAAGCAGAGTCCACAGCAAACAAGCAATCTCCCTGCAACACAAGGTTTATTTTTATGCTTCAACATTTTCTGTCTGTGTTTCTGTTTCAGACGTGATCAAAGACCTGGAAACAGCTTCTCGTCAGCCACGTTTTTAAAGAAAGAGGGAAAGGAAGAGCAAGAAAAGAGATTGGAGAAAACCAGTGGTGTTTACCTATTTTCTGGTGAAATCAATTTAAATAACTGAAATCTAAATAAAGTGATACAGGACCCTTGGGTGGAGGGAATCAGCCCAACCAAATCCCTTGAGTTATTTATTTATTTTTTTTTTTTTGAGAAATAGTCTCACTATGTCGCCCTAGGTAGAGTGCTGTGGCGTCATAGCTCACAGCAACCTCTAACTCTTAGGCTTAAGCAGTTCTCTTGCCTCAGACTCCCAAGTAGCTGGGACTACAGGCGCCTGCCACAATGCCCGTTTATTTTTTTTTTTGAGACAGAGCCTCAAGCTGTCACCCTGGATAGAGTGCCATGGCGTCACAGCTCATAGCAACCTCCAATTCCTGGACTCAAACGAGTCTCCTGCCTCCACCTCCCAAGTAGCTGGGACTATAGGCACCCGCCACAATGCCCGGCCATTTTTTGTTTGCTGCCTTCATTGTTGTTTGGCCGGCCAGGGCTGGATTCGAACCCGCCAGCTCAGGTGTACGTGGCTGGCGCCTTACCACTTGAGCCACAGGCGCTGAGCCTGAATGCACATTGTTTTCTCTATCTCTTTCCAAATACCACAAAAACAACTGCAAATGGATTTTTTTTTTAAATAAAAGGGACATACAGAGGAAGGAAAAGAGCATGTGAGAAGAGATGCTAACAGAGATTTGCAAGCTGGAAGTCAGAAGGCTGTGTGGAGATATACCTGCCTGACCAAGAGAAGCTGGAAGCTGAGAGCCTCCAGTGGGGTCACAGGAGGAACAACCTGTGGACTCTCAGGAATCAGAAGCACCGAGCTCCTCTGGAGGCAGGAATGAGGGTGACACTGGGAACAGGCCTGGTTGGAAGTCTGCTCCTCTGCACATAGCACGTCCACCTCCAGTTCTTCTGGTTGTTCAGGCCCCTCTCTCTGCAGGACTTGTCCAAGTTGCTAGTGACCTCCACATTGTCAAGTGCAATGGCTATCCTCAGCCTTTACCTTATGTAGATTATCAGCGGCATGTGACCCCATTGATCTCTCATCTGGAAATACTCCCTTTTTGTGGCTTGCAGAACAAGACTCTTTTCCTTCTCCCTCACTGATGGCACATCTCCCTCAACCTCCTTTGCTGGTTCCCAACATCTCAACATCTAGAAAGCAGAGTGCACCAGATCTAAGTTTTCTCTCTCTACTGAGTCCCTGAAAGTCCCTATCAACTTCACAATTTTAAACATCATAGGTAAGTTAATAATTCCAAACTGCATATTCCCCATGTAGACATCTCCCCCAAACTCTGCAACAGAATATCTACAGCCTCTTTAGTATCTCCACTTGCGTATCTAATAGGTATCTTAAACTTAGCCTGACTAAAGCAGAATTCCCGATTCCCACCCCCTCAAAGCCTTTTCTTCCCTTAGTCTTCCTCACATGACAGCCATGGGGATTCCTTTAAAATATAAGTCAGATTATACTTCATCCCCTGTTGAGAACTCCTCATGGCTCCATCAGACTCAGCATGAAGGGCCAGGTCCTATACAATTGGCTTTCTGTCACCTGCTTTACGCTCGTCTCCAACCCTTTCCCCACTTTTCACTCTGTGCTAGCCTAGCTGTCCTTAAATATTCAGGTATATTATCAATTTAGGAACCTTTTTCTCCTCTTTTTTTTTTTCCCCTGAGACAGAGTCTTACTCTGTTACCCTGAGTACTGTGCCATGGTGTTATCAGCCCACAACCATATCATCGTGGGCTCAAGCGATCCCCTTGCCTCAGCTCCGGACTAAAAAGGTGTTTACCACAACACCCAGTTAGTTGTCTATTTTTTTTTTTTTTTTTTTGAGACAGAGCCTCAAGTTGTTGCCCTGGATAGAGTGCTGTGGCATCACAGCTCACAGCAACCTCCAATTCCTGAGCTCAAGCAAGTCTCTTGTCTCCGCCTCCCAAGTAGCTGGGACTACAGGCGCCTGCTACAATGCCCAGCCATTTTTTGGTTGCAGCCGTCATTGTAGTTTGGCAGGCCCCAGGGTTGGATTCGAACCCGCCAGCTCAGGTGTATGTGGTTGGTGCCTTAGTCCATTGAGCCACAGGCGCCAAGCCAAGTTTTTCTATTTTTTGGTGAGTCTGGGTCTTGCTCTTGCGGGCTGCTCTCAAACTCCTGAATTCAGGCTATTTACCTGCCTTGGACTCCCAGAGTGCTAGGATTATAGGTATGAGCCCCTGTGCCTCAGTTCAGGACCTTTAAACTTGATATCCACTATGCCTGGAATACCCTTCCCTAACAGACCAGCATGGGCTTTTCCCACATTAAAGGAGCTACCATTGCCCAAATCTGGGACAATCTGTATATAAAAAATGATTATAATTAATTGCAAGATTATAATAAATAAATAAAAATCTATGATTCTATCAGGATTTTTAAGAAAAAAATGGGAAGGCTAAAGAAAGACAAAGCTCATTTACTACCATTGGAGGTTACTATTAGACAACTCTTTCCTATGAAAATTAGTAATTAAAGGGAAAGCATTAAACATTTGCCCTTGTTTTTTTTTTTTTTTTTTGAGACAGAGCCTCAAGCTGTTGCCCTGGGTAGAGTGCTATGGCATCATAACTCACAGCAACCTCCAACTCCTGGGCTCAAGTGATTCTTCTGCCTCCACCTCCCAAGTAGCTGGGACTACGGACACCTGCCACAATGCCCGGCTATATTTTGGTTGCAGCCGTCATTGTTGTGTGGCAGGCCCAGGTTGGATTCAAACCCGCCAGCTCAGGTGTGTGTGGCTGGTGCCTTAGCCGCTTGAGCCACAGGCGCTGAGCCCATTTGCCCTTTTTAAGGAAAAATTATAGTTCATCCCAATTAGTAAGAGAAAGTTCTTTGATGAAGAATTTTGCCAGTTAATAAACACAGAAAGAATGATGGAATTAGAAAAATATCCTTTGCAACCCAGTGAAAAGTTTGATTCATGCTAGGATTGTCAATAGATACTGAAACCATTAGGTGAAAAGACTGTTGAAGAGGATATTCACTCAGTAAAAAATTACCACTCTATAGATTAGCTAGGGGGAAAGGTAGTTTTATAATGGATTTTATAATGGATCTGGCTGTCACATCCAGCTAAGTGATCCAACTTAGTATCACTGGTGTGGGAAAACTCTGTACCTCGTGTCATGATAGAATGCAAAGTATACAACAATATGTATGAAATATTCTTGCCAATGGAATGGGAAATGAGGGTGACAGGATCCAATCTGGTCCCAAAGTTTGAGAAGAGGTACATTGCCCATTGGACACACGTGTCCCATTAATGATAGTTATTTAAGAATGAAGTTAAAACATTATTTTTTCCTTCTATTTATGTGTATTTTTCCCTTTAGATACCAAGTGAACTAATGTTCACAATTACTTAAGTGGTATGGCTCTACCCATTTAGTGTGCAAAATTGTTAGGTATTTCTTCTGGCCTAGGGTGCTGTAAAAAAAGAAAAAATGGCTAAACCGGTAAAGATGTATTAACAGAGAAAGTTTGGGAACTGTGCCTTAGGGCCATTAGGATTGAGCATATCTAAGGATATTCATCCTCTGACCTGGAGTCATCAAGATTGTTCTGAGTCACTTTCCCTTTCTCTAGAACTACTTCAGGCTTTCTTCTGAATGATTTCTCTGTGCACAGAGATGATCCTTAGCTCACTTTGGCCCCACAAATCCTTGAACTTCTTTCCTCCAAAGACTTTGTCTATCCTGTCTCAGCCACTAGCTCCCTCTGCAATCTTGTCATTACATGCAATGGAATATTAAGACCTAACTCCAAAAATCCTCTGAGACACTTTTCACTCCAGCCTACCTTGCTCCTGCTGCCCCAACCACCGACACCATCTTTCAGTGACTCCTACTTATTCCTGGCATGTCCTCTTTCCTCCTCAATTTAGGTTCTATGATCAATCATGATATCTCCCTTGCCTACTCCCTCAACTTCCTTGTCTTTTCTCGTTTCATTATATTGCTTCACAAAACCTGGTTAAATCTAACCCTCTGTACTTCCTCTGGAGGGGTCCTGTGAACTTGGACTATCACACGGCCTCCTCATTGCCTCTAAAACCTGTTCTCCATGCAGCAGCCAGAGTGACTTTAGGGCTTAAAGTCACTTTATTGCTTAAAACCCTTCAACGGTTCATCATACCCTCAGGATACATTACGATACTAGATGGGGGTCCGGGCTGATGACTCACGCTTGTAATCCTAGCATTTCTGGGAGATTAAAGCGGGTGGATCACCCGAGCTCCGGAGTTCTAGACCAGCCTGAGCCAGAGTGAGACCTCATCTCTAAAAATAGCCAGGCGTTGTGGTGGGCGCCTGTATTCCCAGCTCCTCGGGAGGCTGAGGCAAGAGAATTGCTTGAGCCAAAAGATTTGAGGTTGCTGTGAGCTGTGACACCACAGCATTCTACCGAGGGTGACAAAGTGAGACTCCATCTCAAAAAAAAAAAAGATACCAGATGGGGTCCTTCATGCTCTGACCCTCACTTGTCTCGCCAACCTTTTTCATCATGTGCCTTTCCCCACAGTCCACAACATTCTATAAACCAAACTCTGCAGTTCCCGGAATGTTCCTTGTTTTCCGTCCCTTCTCTGTCCTTGCCCAAGGTGCTCCCACCAGAAGTGGTCTTTCCCTAACTAACTGGACTAATTTCTCAGACCTTACTGAGATGTCAGTTTTCTAGGAAGCCTGTTGGCCATCCTTCCCAATGCTCCATATATTGCCCTTAGGAGGCAACCCTGAACCTGTACCTCATGTACCTGTTCACTTGTTTGCCTCCTTCACTACACTGGGAGCTGTTTGAGGGCAGGAAATGTATTTTGTCTGCTGATGACCCTTAAGGTGTGGCACAGTGACTGGCATATAGAATGTACACCATAACTAATTGTTGAATGATCCTGAAGTTTGTGAACTGTGTTGTGTAAATATAGATATATGTATACCTGTCCATGGTCTTTTAAAATTCTGTATAAAGGCTCGGTGCCTGTGGCTCAAGCAGCCAAGGCGCCAGCCACGTACACCTGAGCTGGCGGGTTCGAATCCAGCCCAGGCCCACCAAACAACAATGACGGCTGCAACCAAAAAATGGCCGGACGTTGTGGCAGGTGCCTGTAGTCCTAGCTGCTTGGGAGGCAGAGGCAGGAGACTCGCTCGGTCCCAGGAATTGGAGGTTGCTGTGAGCTGTGATGCCAAGGCCCTCTATCCAGGGTGACTCTGGCTCTGTCTCAAAAATAAAATAAAATAAAATAAAATTCTGTACAAAAAGATGGTGTTTGAAAGAATTCAGTCGCGGTAAACCAATTTTGTTTCCAACTTCCTAGCTAAGTTTCTGTGGGCCTGAGCTCATTCTCCTCTGTTATTATTTCATCTTTCAGCATAATGTGCTGAGTGCCTTGTAACAATCAGCATGATTGCTCTTTCCTATGAATAAGTCACATGAGTTACCGTGTGCACATCACCCAAGGGACTTGAGTACAAACCTCTTTTTCCTTTTTTTAATAGTTTCATGCTCTTATTTTCTATTTTTTGTATGTGAGAGATTGGATGTATATGCCTCCAAAGCAAGTTTGCTGTCAGAGACAGAGGTGAAAGGACAGCAGAAGTCCATGACCTTACTGACAGCTGTCCCTACAAGGGGCACTTGTATGTACTTGCATAGGCCTCTTGATATGTTGGTAATGACAGAATTTTCAAAAATAAATTTTAATAAAGTTCAAGAAAGAGGAATAATGTATGAGGCCCTAAAGCTGTATCTCAAGTGTGGGGGTCCAGGGTGGGCGTCTTGGCTGCCTTATCCAAAGATTCGGGGGGATTCCTCTGAAATAGCCCTTATGAGAATAAACAGAAATAGATGAATGAATGAATGTAGGTAACTGGATAAAAGACTAATAAAAGGCTCTTCAGATATTATGAGATGGCATTAGACAGATTATTTTGGAATAGACAAATGTAAAACTTTAATAAAATGTTTGTACCAAGGACTGCAGAGATTGTATACCTTCTATTTATGTACTCTTCATTTCTCTTTTTATTTTATTTTATTTTATGTACAGAGCAGCATGACACCTTCCACCCCCACCCCTAACCCCATCATCGGAGGCTGCCTACTAGTTTGCAGTTAATACCATTCTACTATATTCTTTTTCTTTCTTGAGACAGAGTCTCATTATGTTGCCCTCGGTAGAGCACTGTGGCATCACAGCTCACAGCCCGGGCTTAAGCGATTCTCTTACCTCAGCCTCCCAAACAGCTGGGACTACAGGTGCCCGCCGCACCGCCCGGCTATTTTTTTGTTGTTGTTGTAGTGGTCATTGTTGTTTAGCAGGCCCTGACAGCCTCGGTGTATGTGTCCGGCGCCATAACCACAGGCGCAGAGCCATTCTACTATATTCTTACAAAGGCATTAGCAAGGTCAGTTAGCTCAATGTCTGTTTCTTGTTTGAGAAAAATACAGGAGAACAAAAAAAAAGGAGACCCTTGACTTGAATAGGAGGAAAAGAAAATTGAAATGGAAATACAATAGTGCATTACCCACAGCGTTCAACGATTATTTTTCAATTTCAAAATCTAGTTTTGCCATTTCGTGTTGATGGAAATACTGCCATTTGGAGATATTAAAAAAAATAAGCCAGTTACCACTGTTTTTCTGTGGCATCCTGGTTCTGCAGTCGCAAACTGGTTTAGCACGTCTCAGGAACCCAAGCAATTGGATTTGCGTTAGAGATGAGAATCCTTAAATTGAAGCGCGCTTTTAAAGGTCTAGAAAATGGCAAAAAAACGAAAAAAGGATTAAAAAAAGAAATAGCTATTTGAATATTGTCTGGCCTGTAAAGAAGTTCAAGTTCTGCCAATCAGTTTTCAAAAAACTATTGATTGTTTCATAAGTACCTGCAAACTCTTTTCAAGTATCCTAGGAAAGAGAATGAGGGCGAAAAAAGTGTTAAGCCTTTGCACAGAGGATGGCTTCATGTTTGTGTATTACAACAATAAACAATGCGGGATCTGACCCAGCCAATAGTGGGAAAATGATCTTTACGGAACGATTGTTTTCTGCTATAAGGCCCTTAATTAGACCTTTACTTAAGCATATATAATATAGAAGATTGTTTTTTATATTAGTAGCAAATTGCTTTCTCCTGTAGTCCCCATGTGAGATGGGGTACACGCCGTGGGTTTACAATATCCAGGTGTAATGAGGGACGGGAACTTAGAGGACAGGAGACAAGTGTTTTCGCCCTGGGGGAGTTGGCTACAAACCCTTCAACCCCAGTGGCGCAGTGTTTATCCCCGCTAACCTCTGTGAGGCTTACTCCTCGATTGCTCCCTTACATAGGAACGTGTCAGTTCACGTGCGTCCTTTTCTCCACTAGATGTCACTGTAAATCAGTTGCTGGAGGGTGGGACTCGGGTGTTTGGTGTATCTTTAACCAGTACCAGGGTTGTAAGCCCGGTCAGTCTCTGCACTTGTGTCCTCTCCCACTGTGGAGTGCAGAGGGACGCGGGCAGAGCAGCGCGCTCCAGAGGCGGTGGTCGGGCGCCGGGACAGGGGCGGAGCGGGAGGTGGTGGGGTGCAGGGCGGAAGGCGAGCCGGCCACTAGCAAACGGCTAGTAGCCCAGGCGGATCCGCCCCGCGTCCCCCTTCGCCCCAGCCGAGACGGTCACGTGCAGCCAAAGCGCTGCCCCCTAGGGTCGGCGGCGGCAGAGGAGGGAGGGGCCGCGAGGGGCGGGCCAGCCGACCCAGAGGGCCGAAGCGCCGCGCGCGCAGTTTTGGGTGGCCCCAGGCCGGGCGCGAGCCAAGCGCTTGCGCAGTGCGGTGGTGAGTGCGAGCCGGGGCGCGGAAATGCGGCCCTCACGGCGCGTGCACAGGGACGACCGCCGCAGACGGGGAGGGGCCAGAGCGCGCGCGGCCGCCAGGGGGCGGGGCTGCGGCGTGCGCGATCGCTGGAGGGGGAGGGACGGGGAGCAGCCGGGGAGCGCGCGCGGGGCCGGCCGTCGTGAGCGTGGGGGAACGTGGACCGTAGAGCGGCGGTGTGACTCCCTTTCCTTGGCCCACCTCCCGGGTCTCCGGCTGGAACACTGTGCGGCGGCGGGGCCGGGGTCTGTGAGGCCGGAGGAGGAGGCCAGGCCCGGGCATGGTGGTCTGGGGCAACGCGGAAGGTGAGCGACTCCCGGGCCGGCGGCGGGGGTGGGGGAGGGGCGGGACTGGACACGCGTCTCCAGAGGCGCGGCAGACCCGCCCGGCGGCGGCCGGATCGCGGACCTCCAGAGGCGGGCGGGGGAGGGGCGCGCTGGCCCTGGCCCCTGCGAGCCGTCCTTTCGCGGCCTGCGCTGCCGGCGGCGCCCGCCCCTCGAGCCAGCAGCGGCCGGGTTATGTAACGCGTGACCTCCCCTTCCTCCTCCGCCATGGCGCGGTCGGCCCGGGCCCGCCGCCTGGCACACGGCCGTCCCGCGCCGACCCCTTGCGCCCGCGGCCCTTCTTTCCGCTCTCCCCGCGTCCTGCCGGCCCCGCTCAGACTGCGCCGCAAACTCCTTCCTCCTGCGCCGGCGCCTCGGCCGGCCATTCAGTCCCGCGCCATTCATTCCTGCGCGCGTTCGGGCGTTCGTTCAACAAGCGTTTGCAGAATGTCGACTCGGCCTCCCGCCACAGTGTTTCTCCGGTATCCTCCGCCTCTCCCACCCGCGTGGGATCCCGGAGTCCCTATCGGAGTATCGGAAGGCAATTTTTATTCACTTAGTCACCTTGTTACTTGTCTGTTTCCTTGATACACAGGGCATCTTTCACACTCGGCGCACACTGTTAGAATGATTCAACCTGTGTTTTCACTGCTTTTCTGTGTATTCCCAGTTTGCAAAGAAAAAAATCTTAATGTAATACTCCTTAATTGACTCCACCTTGTTTTTTGAAAAATTCAGATGACAGAAGTCTACTAATTTTGTCTTTACCTTCATGTCCTCTTAGTAGACTACCTTCAGACGTCTACTAATAATGCTGTCTTTACCTTCACATCTTCTCAAGCCATGTAGTAAGTAAAAATAGTATCATTTAGGTGAAATTGTATACTAGCACATAAGCATAAAAGGGCTTCTGAACTGTTAAGGACTTTATGTAACAATTCTTAATTCTCTGTATCTGCCCGGTGTCTGGCTTCTCCACTTTGACCATTTCCTCTTTAGGTGGGGTGGGACATACCCTAACCTTGGTTCTACCTGTGGAGTATTGTACACAGTAACTCAACCTGTGGGTACCGTCTACCTGCTTTCACACACAGCCTTTGCCCATACTAGTGCTGCACGTTCGTTCCCTCCCTCCCTATACTGTGCTGGCACTTTAGAGCTCACCTAAAGTTCCACTTCCAGGAACTCTTAAGTCTAGCAGTTGCCATTTTCTATATATTATAATAATTGTCGTCTTCTTTTTTAAAGATGCAGGGTCTGTGTTACCCAGGTTGGAATGCAGTGTCTCAATCATAGTTAAGTTCACTGCAGTCTGCAACTCCCAGGCTCAAGCTATCCTCCTGCCTCAGTAAACTGGGACTGAAGGCATGGGCCACCACACCCTGCTAATTTTTTAATTTTTTGTTGAGACACAGGGGCCCGGGCTAATCTCGAGCTCTGAACTATCTTATTCTTATACTCTTCTTTTCATATTTTGTAAGTTCCTTGAGGGTGTAGTTGTTCCCAAACTCATGTCATTTGTCAAAGAACTTTAGTTCTATTTTATGGTACATGGTACATATTTAAGTTTTTTTTAAAGGTGGTAATCACTCTTTTAGAATTAGTTTTTATAAAGTCTAAAGTAGAAAAAATTTCAAAATAATGTGCTCGAATGCGTAAGGTCACTCCATTTTCCCTCACCTCCGAGTTAAAAATTCAGATTCTGCATAAGAGAATTGAAGCTTGTCCTCATCAGCAATGAACTGGTTATTAAGATATGTTACAATGACTGTATATAGTATAGTAATTATTTTATCCTTTGATAGCTGCTGTAGTGAAAAGATAGGGACTTCAGAATTAAATGTGGGTTTCATTTCTGGCTCTGCGGATACTGACCTTGGACAAGTTATGAATATCTCTAATTTTTTCTCATTCATAAAATGAAGACATCATTTCACACATTGGGTAGCTAAGGGTTAAAGGAGTTTTTAAATGTAAGGTACCTAGTGAAACCTTGGTACACAGTAGGTGCTCAGTAAATACGTACTGCCTTTGATATACACCTTTAGTGTAATTCACAGTCAAGAATGAACCTGGATGGGTGGCGCCAGCCCCATATACTGAAGATGGCGAGTTCAAACCCGGCCTCGGCTGAACTGCAAAACAGAAAAATAGCCGGGCGTGTGGCGGGCGCCTGTAGTCCCAGCTGCTCGGGAGGCTGAGGCAAGAGAATCGCCTAAGCCCAGGAGCTGGAGGTTGCTGTGAGCTGTGTGACGCCACGGCACTGTACACAGGGCGATAAAATAGAAACTGTGTCTCTACAAAAAAAAAAAAAAATGACCTGGATATGTTGGAGACATGGCACAAGAGGAAAGTTAATCAGAAGAGATGATATTTACCTCCTGTCTCCAAATGAACAGTCCTAGCCTATGGGGCAGCGCCTGTGGCTCAAAGGGAGTAGGGCACCCACCCCATATGCCGGAGGTGGTAGGTTCAAACCCAACCCCAGCCAAAAACCACACACACACACAAAAAAAGTCGTAGCCTAAAGAGCATTCTAGTTCATTTTGCTTTTCAAGAATGGGAAGTCTGGGGTTTATAATATGTGGCATATTATAAATCATAGGTGATATTTAACAGAACATTTAAAAATGAAGAAAAGGCTTTTTTTTTTCTTTTTGTCTAATATCACCAACTGAAGCATGGATATTAAAAAAGAATCTTGAGTTTTTATCCAAAGGCAAGTTAGGAGAGCATATGAGAGCAGGAGGGATATTAAAGTCTTTCATAGACAGTTTGCACACTTGTAGTATCTCATCTGTTTATAAACAGTATGTGAATTCTAGTCTAAGGTCCAGTGTCCCTCATTTGTACTGTTAACAGTAGTACCTTCACTGGTGTCTCTTTCTCTAGTTCTCTGACTGTTCTCTACATAACAATCAGTGTGATCTTTTTTTTTTGTAGAGACAGAGTCTCACTTTATCTCCTTCAGTAGAGTGCTGTGGCGTCACACAGCTCACAGCAACCTCCAACTCCTGGGCTTAGGAGATTCTCTTTCCTCAGCCTCCCGAGTAGCTGGGAGTACAGGTGTCCGCCACAACGCCCGGCTATTTTCTGATTTGCAGTTCGGCCGAGGCCAGGTTTGAACCCGCCACCTTTGGTATATGGGGCTGGTGCCCTACTCGATGAGCCACAAGTGCTGCCCCAGTGTGATCTTTTTAAAGACATAAATTGTCAGTTTCTTGCTCAGTATCTTCCAAAATCTTCCTATTATACTTGAATCTAAGCCCTTAGAAATGCCCCATTGGGTCATTTGGATTTGGCAGCTGTCAATTTCTTTTCTTTTTTTTTTTTTTTTTATCGATGAGGATTCAATGAGGGTGCAAGAAACCAGGTTACACTGATTGCATTTGTTAGGTAAAGTCCCTCTTACAATTGTACCTTGCCCCCAAAAGGTGTGGCACACACTGAGACGCCACCCCCTCCCTTCTTCCCTCTCTCTGCTCTTCCTTTCCCCCCTTCCCTCCCTCCCTCCTCTCTCTCTCTGTGCAGCTGCCAGTTTCTAACCTTACCTCTTACTGCATGACTTTCATCATCCTATTCCAGGCCTGTAGTTTTGTCAGTTCTTGAACAAACTGTTCCTACCTTGGGATGTTATACTTAACTGTTCTTCTAAGTGGACTACCCCTTCCCCTAGGTTAGCTGTTCTCAACCTGTGGGTCAAGACCCCCTTTTTAACAATGAAAATACCTTGCGGCATTAGGAAGGTTGAGAACCACTGCCCTCAGTGGTTATGGCTCTTGCTTTCAGGCATTTTGTTTGCTGCTTGGAAATCATCATCTCCAACTGGCCTTCCTTGATCCCTAAAATAAAAGCCAGCCCCTCCATCTGTCACCTCACCTTTCCTGTCCTTTTTTTTTTTTTTTTTTTTTAAAAGAGATAGGGTCTGCTCTCATCCAGGCTGGGTGCAGTGGTGGGATCACAGCTCACTGCAGCCTTGAACTTCTGGGCTCAAGTGATCCTCCCTCCTCAATCTTCTAAACCACTGGGATTACAGATATGAGCCACACCTCATGTGGCCTGTCTGTCTGTCTGTCTCTCTCTCTTTCTCTTTATTTTGAGACAGAGTCTTACTATGTCACCCTCGGTAGAGTGCTATGGCATTACAGCTCATAGCAACCTCAAACTCTTGGGCTTCAGTGATTCTCTTGCCTCAGCCTCCTGAGTAACTGGGACTACAGGCGCCCACCACAACAGCCGGCTATTTTTTGTTGTAGTTGTCATTGTTTAGCAGGCCCAGGTTGGGTTTGAACACTCCAGCCCCGGTGTATGTGGCTGGCACCCTAACTACTGAGCTATGGGCGCTGAACCCCCTCTGTCTCTTGATTATTTTATTCTTTTTCTTTGTAGCATTTATTATTAGGTGAATATACACTATTCACTTATTTATTGATTTCTCCCATTAGATTGTTTGCTTCCAGCCCTCTTCCCAACTAGAGGACAGGCTTTGTCTGACTTGTACACAACTTTATCCTCAGTGCTTAAAACTGTGCCTGGTACATAATAGGCTCTTAGCACAAGTTGTTGAGTGATAAATGGAATTGCTGATTTGGACATCAAGTTCTGGAGTCAGACAGATTGTGTCAGAGTCTGGGTTCCTACCATTTACTGATTGTGAGGCCAAAGGCAAGCTAATAACTTTAGTAACTTTTGGTACCTCAGTTCATTTGTTAGGGCACTTAATGTGTACTTTATAGGATTTATAGGATAGGTGAATAATAATTTTTCTGAATAATAATATTTCTGGAACTCTTAAAATAAATACATTTTATGGCTATCAAGAACAAATTAAGAAATGAACTGCTGAGAATGATGACTGGTATTTGGTCTTAATGTGTAAGTCAGGTTTTTTAGGTTTATTCTTCAATCTGTAGATGATGTTAAAGAGTGATTATCTCAACAGCTGCCCACCAGATTGGCTTTTATATATCTCCTTTCAAGTTCAGCAGGAGATCTGATTGTGGTAATGAAAGGACTTGCTGGAAGCGTTCTATCTTTAGACAGGAAAATCCTCGAAGATCTAGTTGAAGTGTGAGTCTTCTAATATTTGGAAAGGAAAAGTGTGTTTACTTTCTACCTTTCTTCATTGTGGGTTTTTCCTCTAATACTATACTTGGTTCTTAATTGGAGTTTAAAATAACCGATCTTATATTTATCTTCCTTTCCCTTTCTGTTATTTTTATAATGTGATTTTTTTTTCTTTACCATTTACAGAAATAGAGGGAAAAAATTGATCAGGACATTAACTTTATAATAGATAATTAGAGCTAATACAACTTGAATTATTTTACAAAGTAAGATTCTGCCTGTGGTAATTACACTTTCATCATACTATTTTTACTTAGTCCACTTGTCTTTAGTAAGATGTTTCTTTGTAGTAGCTTGTTTTATTTCTCAGTCTGACCTTTAATAAGTAGTACTGTCCTAAACTGGGGCCTTAATTAAAAAAAAAGTCAAGACCAGGTATGGTGGCTCACAGTCCAGGAGGCCTAAGTGGGAGAATTGCTTGAGCTCAGGAGAGACTGCAGATCGAGACTCCCATCTTCACTAAAAATAGAAAAATTACCCAGACATCATGGCACACACCTGTAGTCCCAGCTACTTGGGAGGCTGACGTAGGAGGCCAATATCAAGAGAACCTGAGGTTGCAGTGAGCTACAGTGATGTTACTGCACTCAAAAAAAAAGTCAGATTATTGCTGCTTTATGTAACATTTATTTCAAACTTTAATAATAATTGCTAAAGTATGAAATATTTTCTGTGTGCCGGGTTCTTCGCTAAGTTCAGTGTCTTATTTAATATCCACAACTACCATATGAGATAATATCCCATCCATATACCTAACCCAAATATATACTTATTTTCTTTTTTGTTTGTTTTGTTTTGTTTTTTTCTTTTTTTTTTGAGACAGAGCCTCAAGCTGTCAGCTTGGATAGAGTGCTGTGGCATCACAGCTCGCAGCAATTTCCAATTCCTGGGCTCAAGCCGGTCTCTTGCCTCCGCCTCCCAAGTAGCTGGGACTACAGGCGCCCATGTTGTTCGACAGGCCCGGGCTGGATTCGAACCTGCCAGCTCAGGTGTATATGGTTGGCGCCTTAGCTCGTTGAGCCACAGGCGCCGAGCTATACTTATTTTCTTAAAACTTACAAAGTATGCTTTAAACTTCTTTTATGGTATTCAAGAAGAATACCATATTTTTATATGGTAGTTGTAAAGAAACAGATTAGAGATTATTATTTGGCTGGGTCACATAGGTAAGGAGGTAAGATTTTAACCTAGTTCCACCTGATTCCATAGCTACTCTACTGTGAGGCACACTGAAAACAAGGAGGGCTGGGTGTGGTGGCTCACGTCTGTAATCTTAGCACTTGGGAGGCCGAGGTGGGTGGATTGCCTGAGCTCACAGGTTCGAGACCATCCTGAGCCAGAGTGAGATTTCGTCTTTAAAAATAGCCGAGTGTTGTGGCAGGTTCCTGTAGTCCCAGTTATATGGGAGGCTGAGGCAAAAGAATCCCTTAAGCCCAGGAGTTTGAGGTTGATTGTGAGCTGTGACACCATGGCACTCTATAGGGGATGACAAAGTGAGACTGTCTCAAAAAGAAAAGAAAACAGGAAGGGTGGGAAAGGTTGGCTTATGCCTATTATCCTAACATTTTGGGAGATGGAAGTGGGAGGAGCACTTGAGGCCAGAAGTTTGAGACTAGCTTGGGCAACATAGACCCTGTTTCTGCAAGAAATTTTTAAAAATTAGCTGGGCATGTGATGGCACTGGACTGTTGTCTTAGCTACTCAGGAGGCTGAGGCAGGAGGATCACTTGAACTCAAGAGTTTGAGGCTGCAGTGAACTATGATCACACCACTGTATTCTAGCCTGGGAGATAGAGTGAGACCTTGTCTCAAAAACGAGCAAACAAAAAGACAGCCAACAAAAGTTTGTTTGTAAACTTGTCATTATGTTTTATCATGTTGTTTATATATGTTTCTCTTAACTATTGGCATTTTCATCATTATTTGTGGCTAAGATTTTTTTAGATTTAACTATTGCTTACCCTATATATTCTTTAAGTATGAATATATTCTAAAATATTCTATTTTAATAGAATAGCGATATAAAAATCTTTCTCACTTTTGTTAAAAAATCATTAAAAATAAATCAGAATCATGCGTGTCATGATACGTCAGCTTTGTAAATAGTTTGAAAAAGATTTTGCATTTTATAGGTGTGATACATCAGGTGTATTAAATTTGTTTAAGGCTAAAATAAATTTTAGGTAGCAAGCAAATACTTGAAAAATTATTAGGATGTTTTTCTGCTGATTACAGAAATCTTTTTTTTTGGTAAGTAAGGAGAAACACATAAGTTTTTACCTACATTTAAATGATTTTTGACATTTATTTGGAAGACTTTTTAATTTGTAAGAATATCTAAATTATGAGTTAACTTTTCAACACTTAAGTAGATTCAGAATGTCAGTGCTAGAAAGAATTTTACAGATTCTGTAGGCCATGCCCTTATATTTTACTGGGGTAAAGTGAAACCTTCAGAGTCATTCACCTGCTAAAGAGGAAAAATAAGACTAGAACTTGACTGACTCCAAGGTCCTCTGCTAACCTAATTTCCTGCAGAAAATCATATGATAACATTTTTATGAAATTGTGACTTAAAGTCTTTTTTTTTTTAATCATTGAAGAGTAATAGAAAGAAATTCTTGTCCTCTATTCATGATGCAATTGGAAATTATGCTTTCTCATCTAGGCAGGTAATGGCCTTGTCTATAGAGGATAGTTTGAGAATTATTTTAAAGAGAACAGTTTGATCCCATGGTTTGCACTTGAATTAAAAGATTATGTAGAAGTGAGCAAAATTCTTTTGCCTTTCTGTGCAACCACTACTTCCCATCCATTTACATAACCAAATGTATACTTATTTTCTTAAAACTTTCTAAGTATGCTTTAAACTTCTTTTATGGTATTCAAGGCCTTCTGTTACATTTCCTCAGCTACCTTAGTTTTATACCACTACAACTGGGCATACCAGTCAGTTCCAGAATGTTGTTTAAAACATTTTTGTGCATATTTTTCTTTTGTGTTTTTGATTATGAATTTTCCTTCTTCCTGAAATTTCTGCCTTTCTCCCTATCCCCTACTGTTCCATAAAATCCTATTTATTATTGTTCTTAGCTCAGCTCTGCCTCTTTAGTGATGTTCTCTTGGGCTTCTCCAACGTGAGATTTATTGCTGTTTTCTGTATGCATTTATTGCATTGTCAGTACCTCTAATGTATAAAATTGCATGTGATAGCTTTATGGAAACTTAAGGAAGAGTGAGTCCAAGTAAGAGAAATTTTGTCATGTATAATCTGACTAAAACCTTCAACTAGCTGGGTGTGGTGGTTTGTAATCCTACCATCTGGGAGGCTGAGGCAGGAGGAATGCTTGAGCCCAGGAGTTTGAGGTTGCTATGAGCTACATGAGGCCACAGCACTGTAACAGAGCAGGACTTTCTCAAAAAAAAAATGCCAAACCTTCAACTAGTGAAGTGCGATTTAGTGAGTTGCATTTACTCTTGTTTTGAAATTCTTTTTACTTAGTATACATTGTAGCAACTTTATTCTTAGTATAACTGTTTCATTACTTCTGAACTGAAGCCCTTGTCTTTCCACCATTTGTGGCTCAAAGGGGTAGGGCGCTGGTCCCATATGCCGGAGGTGCTGAGTTCAAACCCAGACCTGGCCAAAAACTGCAAAAAATAAAAAAAATAAAAAAAAATAGATAAGGGCAAAATCAATTACTCTTTAAGTGTGTGCCTCTGACTAGCAGCATCAGTGTTACCTGGGAACTTTTCAGAAATGCAAATACCTCTTAGGCTTGGCTCACTGAATCAGAAACTTAGGAGTTGAGGCAAACTTGACTAACCACTGTTTCAAATACGGTCCCTCTTTGATATTGCCTCCTAGGTTCTAAGGCTCAGTTCTGTTCCTATTACTAGCCCTTCTGCTGTAGCCTTTGGAATTCCTGATTTACTGCAGACTTGAACTTTTTTTTTGCAGTTTTTGACCGGGGCTGGGTTTGAACCTGCCACCTCCGGCATATAGAGCTAGTGCCCTACTCCTTTGAGCCACAGGTGCCACCCCAGACTTGAACTTTTTTTTTTTTTTTTTTGAGACAGAGCCTCAAGCTGTCACCTTGGATAAAGTGCTGTGGCATCACAGCTCACAGCAACCTCCAACTCCTGGACTTGAGGGAGTATCCTGCCTCTGCCTCCCAAGTAGCTAGGACTACAAGTG